>CABHPP010171491.1:0-36055 GCA_902168425.1 Peromyscus attwateri
TGCATAGGCCCTAGGTTCCAAAAAGCCAGCTCATGCACCAAGGACAGGTCCCAGTCCCACTGCCTGGGGGCCTCCTAAACAGTTCAAGCTCATCAACTGTTTCACTTATCCAGAGGGCCTGGTCCAGTTCCATGGGGGCTCCTGGGCTATTGGTTCATAGTTCATGTGTTTCCGCTAGTTTGGCTATTTGTCCCTGTGCTTTTTCCAATCAGCTTCTCAAATCTCTTATCTGGAATTACTAACTACAACTCCCAATCCTGGGAACTTTTCTGACTCAATGGAGGTAGTTAGGTACATATGAGAAAACAACACTTGGAACATAAACCATGTCTCACAGTTCTGGAAAGGAGAGCAGGGCGTGCATACACAGGCTAGGGAGAAAGTCTCAGGAATACACAGTGCCAACTGTTGAGAGTGAGTTCCCTGGACACCAAGCATAGAATCACTGGTAGGATCTGGAATGATCCAATGGGAAAAAAATCCAATGTAAATATGGGGTGGATAGATCCATCTTTACCATACACAGGAGCTTATATTGGTGAAGAAGTATGGTATAGTGAGAGGGGACAAGAGTGCCTTATCAAAGTGTGCCTTTCACAGAGAGATTGAGACATGGGACCTCTTGTGGAAAAGGACACTGTATAAAAGCATATCTTGCAGACGTGAAATAATTGTTTGGGTTTGAATGTTGTCCTTAAAGCATTGTGCCCATTGTGGGGCGTTTACCCACCAACCCCACAGCTCCCCAGAGTTTTCTTGAGTGTGAGCAGCAGGAAATATTAGATAGAAGGATTTATTGAGGAGAATATTGGGGAGATAAACAGATAGAAAATAAAGGATAGCCTTGAGAGGGCCTGGAACCTTTTCCAACGTGCCCCGACTGTCTCTGCCCCAGGGTTTTTATAGAGACGCCAAGGGGTGGAGCAAATGACCTCCTCCCCCAGCACAGCCAAGTGCAGACCATCTCAGACACCTGCACTCAGACCCTTGGTCCTAATCATCCTCTATGCGGACCTGCTGGGTAAAGCCACGAGGAACCCAAGAACCAGCTCCCACAGCCCATGTCTATTACTTTTTAACTTTGTAACCTCAGTAGCTGTCAGCTGATGTAAGTGCTGTAGAGAAGGATGTGTCTGGCTGGATATTTAGTTAAGCCTGCAAAAATGCTGAACTCTATGTCTAGAATAAGGCTATGTGGGGAGTGGGAAAGTGTATTTGGGAAACCATAAAGGGGAACAATGGGGGGCTTTTTATAATGATTACAATGTATTTCTTAAAATATGATGTATTTCTTAAAAGTCAAAAATAGCAGCCAATAATAAAGCTGTTCATGAGAGCCTGGTAGAAAAAACTGCTACAGTGTAAATAAAAATGGCTGAAGCTATTTGGGGCCACTTGAGTGCAATCCACCTGGTGGTCAAATTTCTTCCTTGTGCCAACACCCTTTCCCCGTCTCAAGACCTAAACCAGAGCCGAGGCTAGACCCTGGCAAGACACAATCAGAAATTCATTATTCCAGGTGATGGTAGCTAAAACCATACCTGATTGAAACTCAGTCCAGCTAGGAAAACTTGTTTAAGGAGGATCTGGTTTTAGTTATCTCAGAAGGAAGTATAATATTGGGAAAATAAACTGGGCAGTGGTGGTGAGTGCCTTTAATCTCCGCACTCGGGAGGCAGAGGGAGATGGATCTCTGAGTTCAAGACCAGAAGTTCAAGCTTGAACTACAGAATGAGTACCAAGATAGACAGGGATACACAGAGAAGCCCTGAATTGAAAAAAAAAAAGAAAATGTATAGCTACAAATACCATCATGGGACAATACTAAACATGCCCTAGGTGTCTGGGATCCTTGTGACCTGAAACTAAGCAGACAGTGGTAATTCCCTCGGAATACCTGCAAGTCCAGCCCTCTTAGTTCCAGCAGGAAAGAAGATCCACCTTTCTTCTCCAGGGCAGGAATTAAGACCTGGGTGGTAAAAAGTGGATGAATGGGTGACAACACTTGGGTAGCCAAGTTATTTACATCAACATCAGGATTTGGTAGCATGTGAATGTCAAGCCTTGCCCCCAGAGGAAATCCTTTAAATTAATAATAAGCTTGAGAATATGGCCTGGAGGAAAGAGTAGAAAACATTCAAAGGGCAGGGCAGGTAGAAGATATGTGATAGTCACCTGAAGCAGTTAAATGGTGTTTTTTAAGTTATTGCCTGTTTTTATATGTGTACAGACACACCTATGGCAGGGTACACATATGGAAGTCAAAGGCCAAGCTGAGGGAGTCAGTTCTTCATCCACTTTGTGGGTCCTGGGGATTGAACTCAGGTCACCAGGCTTGGTGGCAAGTGCCTTTAATGGCTGAGACTTCTCAACCTGCCATAAACAAAATCTTTAAGTTGGTGAGCCAGGGAAGAATTTGATGTTATCTGTCACTAAACATCTGAGTCAGTGTTGGCAAACACTTCACCGCATTTTCTCATTGACAAAATCAAGCATTCTGACGGGATGGTTTTCCAAGTTCTCCATCTCTAACCTTTTCAGGGGAGCTGGAAAAAGAAAAGGATGGACATACACAAAAAAGGAATGAGTATGATTGACAGGGTCTTCTTCAGAGCTCATCATGAAGACCCAAAGTATCTAGAGCTTTAAATATAGGGAATGCTTCTATGATTCATTTAACAGGTATTATCTGAGCATCTTCCGAAACACACCAAGGAAACTCAGTGGTGAGTGACTAGCTGATCCTCCACATAGGAAGATGACTGGGTCATTTGGGTTTGATCCAGTTACTCTAGAGAAATCCACTAAGTGGGACTTACAGGAATATCCAGCTCTGTTACTGAACCATTCTAAAGAAGAGTGCAGTTGGTTTGCCAGAAACAGGAAGGCTGGTGCATTAGCCAGGGTTCCATAAGGCACAGACTGATATTTTCTATATGTATTGAAAGATGATTTACTAGGTTGGCTTATAGGATGTGGTCCTGGTAGTCCAACAATGGTCATCTCACACCAGAGAGCCTGAGAATCAGCTAGTTGCTCAGTCCACGAGGCTGCGTGTCTCTGCGGTCCCAATCTGGCAATGAAGGCCAGGAGTATTCCTGAAGAGGTGCTTGTTGGGAACCCAAAGAAGCCTGCTCTAATATTAAAGAAGGAACACAGCAACAAGACAGATGAACTTGCCAGGAGAAAAGGCAAGCAGGCAGAAAGCAAAGTTTCCATCTTCCATAGCCTTTCACCTGGTACCATCAGAAGGTACCACTCACATTGAGGGGGGGGGGGGTTCTTACTGCTTCAAGTGATCTGATTAAGGGAATTTCTTGCAGGCATGACTAGTGGCTTACATTATAGTTGATTACAGATCTAGTTAAACTGACAACCAAGATCAACCAAGATGGGCCTTCACAGTTGAACTTCAGAGAGCATTGAAGTCAGCGATCACATCAGATAATTCCCCTGAGCTTCGGCTGCAACAAGCATGGACTAACTCCCATAGTTTTATGCAGCTCTGTAGTGCTGGTTTGGCTGTTCCAGTCCTTTTTTCGTGCTTCAGCTCAGCACCACATGTAGTGTCTCCACCAGCTTCAGGGTATGGGGCATTCAAAACATTGTCTGAAAAATGAGTCAACAAAGAGAGGGCAGGCTGAGCACAGGCTTCAGAAGCAAGACATATAGGTCAAGGGTTGACTGTGATTACAACCAATGCTTCACATGATGGGTATTGCTCTAAGCAGTTAACACTCTATAGCTCTTGAAAGACTATGACAGAGGAAGTGATAACAGCCTTACATTACAGATGAGGAATCTGTGCACGGGCAGGTCAGGAGCATGCTTAGTAACTGGCAGAGCTATAACTGAAAGCCAGGACTTGGCCACCAAGTCCATTCTTGTAACTGCCATGAAGGACTTTATTGATGGTCCCAGAAAATGGGAGAGGAATAACTTCAGTTACTTCATGGGACAGCTGATCAAAGTCTTGGTAGAAAGGAATACAGAGGAACCAAAATCTAAGGTCAATATTACATGTATGAACGGTTAAGGACTGTTAAACTCAGCAGGTGTAGTAGGGCAAGGACGAAAAGCATGCAAGGATGTGTAAGTTGTGTTCATAATTTTGCTCCAAAAATTATATGTTTGCATTCCAAACAGTGACAGAATATCACTAAAGAAAGGGTCTTAGGCATCCATCCAGATGTGGGAAGTAGCTTGGTATTGAAGAAAGAATATTGGTATGGTAATTGGAATACAATCAGAATTCCAGACCCTTGAGGAAGTTAACACTTCTGGACAAGTCTCCTAAGGTAAAAATGATGGGTTTGGACTAGTTGAGAAATAAAGTTTCCTTCAGCCCTATTATTCTACACATGTCTCATGTTCAAAGCCCAAATGTCAGTTACAGACCAGCTGACTTTTTTTTAATTAAATTTTTTATTTATTTTACATACCAACCACAGTTCCCCCTCCCTCCTCTCATCCTGTTCCCTCTTCCCACCTTCTTTCTACCTCCTCCCCATCTACTCAGAAAAGATAAAGCCTCCCTTGGGAGTCAACAAAGCATGGCATACCAAGTTGAGGCAGGACCAAGTTCCTCCCTGCTGCATCAAGGCTGGGTGAGGCATCCCACCATAGAGAATAGGTTCCAAAAAGTCTGCTCATATGCCAGGGACAGATCTTGGTCCCACTGCTAGGGGCCACAAATGATCAAGCTACACAACTATCACCCACATGCAGAGGGCTTAGGTCGGTCCCATGCAGGCTCCCTGGCTGTAGGGCTAGAGTCCATGAGCTCCCATGAGCTCAGGCCAGCTGTCTCTGTGGGTTTCCCCATCATAATCTTGAACAGTTAAGGACCCTCCCTCTCTTCAAGTTGACTCTTGGAGCTCGGCTCATTGCTTGGCTGTGGATCTCTGCATCTGCTTCCATCAGTTACTGGATGAAGGCTCTCTGATGACAATTAGGGGAGTCACCAATGTGATTACAGGAGGCCAGTTCAGGCACCCTCTCCACTATTGCTAGGAGTCTTAACTGGGGTCTACCTTGTGGATTCCTGGGAGTTTCCCTAGCACCAGATTTCTCCCTAACCCCATAATTGCCCCCCTTATCAAGATATCTCTTTCATTGCTCTCCCTCTCTATCCCTCCCCCAGCTTGGCCATTCCAATTCCTCATGTTCTCCATCCCAATTCCTCATGTTCCCCATCCCCTTCCCCTTTACCTTCCCCCTGCCCCCCGTTTACCCCGATATCTCATCTATTTCCCCCTCCCAGGGTGATCCCTGCATCCCTCTTAGGGTCCTCCTTGTTACCTAGCATTTCTGGGGCTGTGGATTGTAGCCTGGTTATCATTTGCTTTACATCTAATATCCACTTATGGGTGAGTATATACCATGTTTGTCTTTCTGGATCTGGGTTACCTCCATTTGTCTGCAAATTTCATGATATCATTGTTTTTGTTTTTTTAACCGCTGAGTAATATTCCATTGTGTAAATGTACCACATTTTCTTTATCCATTCTTTGGTAGGGTGGTATCTAGGTTTCCAGATTCTGGCTATTACAAATAATGCTGCTATGAACATAGTTGAGCAAGTGCCCTTGTGGTATGACTGAGCACCCTTTGGGTATATGCTCAAGAGTGGTATTGCTGGGTCTTCAGGTAGATTGATTCCCAACTTTCTGAGGAACTTCCATACTGATTTCCAAAGTGGCTGTACAAGTTTGCACTCCCACCAGCAGTGGAGGAGTGTTCCCCTTACTCCACATCCTCTCCACCATAAGCTGTCATCAGTGTTTTTGATCTCAGCCATTCTGACAGGTGTAAGATGGTATCTCAGAGTTGTTTTGATTTGCATTTCCCTGATGACTAAGGATGCTGAGCAATTCCTTAAATGTCTTTCAACCACTTGAGATTCTTCTGTTGAGAATTCTCTGTTTAGATCTGTACCCATTTTTAAAATTGAATTATTTGGTATTTTGATATCCAGTTTCTTGGGTTATTTATATATTCTGGAGATCAGCCCCAGACCACTTGACTTCTTGGCAAACTTTTCTGAGATTTAGAACTAAACATTTCTTCTGCACAATTATGGAGCCATTGTTTAATCCATGTAATGGTAATAGGGTGGAAGGCCTGATTGTCTCAAAGAGGGCTTGGAAGTCTTTAAGAGAGCAAGCAGTGGTAATCAGATGCAAGGTAAGTGTAATCGTGTTTTGGGGGGTAGAAAATTGAGCAGAGGGGACAAGATGCGAAGTTCAGCTCACCAGGAACATGAACTTGAAGGCAGGTAGTATCAGTCAAATGAGCTTACGTACGGGAAGGGATTATTAGCAAGCCTAGTCTTCAGTCAGCAGCTTCACAGTTTCCTTTCTCAGTAATTTGTTGACAGGTCCGCAGTCTTGGAGCTAATGGGCAGGGGTTTCCAGGTCCAGTGCACTTGGTCCCTCTGCCCGCAGTGGCCTCAGGGAAGCAGGCTTCTCCTTCACTGTTTGTCTCCAGGTTCGACCGGCTGTATCCTTCCTGGCCTCGGCTCAGCGGAGTGCCCAACTGGGGTTCCAAATGGGAAGGTTCTTGGGTGTCTTCATCCAGCTCTTCCCAGCGATTCTCCCAGGAAAACCGGGAGATGCAGGCAAAAGGAATCAAACTTCCCGCGGGCAGAGTTGAGGCGGGTCGTAAAGAGGAAAGGACCGGAAGTCACGGTTGCCATAGCCACCGATGTGGCCAGCCTCTTCCTCGTCTTATCCTCCTCCGGATCCTCCCGCTGTTTTCACGCGGCCCGAAAAAAGCCAGAACGAGGAAGTGCTGACGCACCGGGCCTGATAGATACACCCCGAGGCTAACCACTCGGACAGCCAGCAGATCTGGGACGAGGACCAGACCGGAAATGGTGGTTTCTATGGCAACCCCTGAGCGGGTTGCCTGGGAGATGACCCCTTTTGGTCTCTTTGAATCTTAGCTGTAGCATTACCTCGAAGGAGGATCGAACATCCTGGACTGTCTCCTGCCATGATTCCCGGGAAATACCGCTCCGTTTCTGGCCGGGCTGCAAACAATGTGAGCTAGGCCTTCCTGCTTTTTTCTCTTTAAAGTAGTCTTGTCCTTTCTGACTGGCGTCTTTGTCCTAGGTGATGGGCTGCATAACTGGGACCAGGGCTGTTCAAGCTATTGTCTGACTGAGGTTAGGGGTTCGTGGGGCTAGTCCAAAGCACTCGCAGAGTATTTGAATATGGTATGATGGATGTTTAAAATCTTGCCCAGGATCTGAGCTCCCCAGAAGGTGGAGCTGGTCTGCTAGGTGAACACTGGGATTCCTTTAGTTATCTCCCACCCCCTTTCTTTCTTTTTTCTATTGAGAAAGGAACCTGTTCTTAGACACTCCCACCTCCTTCATTTGAACACTGATATAGTGATTGGCAAGAGAAATGGCAGGGATCCAAAGCCTGAGGTACAAGGTGGGTTGAATTGGTGCCTCCGACATCTTGAGAAATAAATCAATGAAAGCTTTTAATTCTTAGACATTATTTTACAAATCTTCAGAAAATGGTTATTAACTAGAAAAGCAAACAATGATGGAGCATTTGACGGTGTTCCGATTTTTGTGATGTCTCTGTACCATGGGGGGATGTGTATATTTACATATATTAATAGTACATTTTGTGATTTAATTTCAGGTGAACTGTGGACTTCATCTGGTTATTCAAACGTCGTCAATTCCTGAAAAAAACAAAGTAAGATTTAAGATGATCTGTATTTAAAAGTTGAAAATAAATTGTTAGCTAGTCTACAGAAATAGTAGAATGTTGTAACAATAGATTCTGACCTGGAGATTGAGTATATCTATTTTGGTTCTGCCTACAAAAAGCCAAATCACCCCTCTTGTATCAACTTAGGTCATTCCATTGGTTACAAAAGTTCCCCCACCCCCACCCCTTACATGTAAACATTTCTACCAAAGGTATTTCTTAAAATTGGTTGTATGACATAGTTTAATTGAGAAATGCTTTTATTTCTTAGACATAGGTAAAATGATGGTGTCATTGTACTGGTGGCATCTCGGGAAGAATAAAATGTAACATTTTAGGAGGGCTTCACTAGATACTTCATTTCAAGTCAGAGAAGAATGACTGGCTTAGCAGTGGAAATATTGTTACAGTGTTTTCATAGTATATAGGAGTGTGGGATTCGTGTGTGTGTGTGTGTGTGTGTGTGTGTGTGTGTGTGTGTGTGTGTGTGTGTGTGTGTATCTGTGTCTCTGGAGGCCAGAGGAAGGTGTCAGATCATGTGGAGCTGGAATCACAGGCCGTTGTGAGACGGGTGCCCCCACGCTCAGGTCCTGTGGAAGAATAGCAGTGGTCTTAACCCCGGAACCATCTTTCTACACTCATACTGATTACCTGTCATATTTTGGAAACTTCCAGAATTTCTGGCTTTTCCTTTTTTTTTGAGATTAAAACCTTTTCTTTTTTTCCTGGCCTCACCTCAGCACTCACACATACTCACCCACCCTCCCATGCTATTCATACACAATACACTTCTCCCTTTAACCAAAGTGTACATTTTCAATGATCACAATTCAACTGTTCCCTAAAAAGTTGTGAAATAGACATTTCTTTAGGAACTCTATAGTATAAGGGCCAGTTTACGGATAGCGGCAGGAAGAGACTAAACCAGGGCCAGAGGAAGGTGAATGGAAGGAAGGGAGCCACTAGTTTAGAGGTTGCCGCCTCTAAAATGTGAACGTCGCAAACGCTTCCTTGTTTGACACCCCCCCCCCCCGTCTCATCATTTGATCATCTCCAATAAGAGCTGAGTTGATGGAAAAGGCGCTTCTTCTTAGAATCAGGCTTAGTGGATTGCTTGTGTAGCTTTCCTAATTGCCTTTGCCGGGTCCGTCCTTTTCTGCTGTCCAGTGCTTTTAGGAGTGCTGTGGTTTTCACCATCCTTTTTGTACCATTCACTTTTCTGTGCATAGACATGTAGTGTTCATGGTGATAGGATGCTAATGCTGATGTGGTGTTTATAGGCTGGGTGAATGAGAAGCATCATAAGCCTTTGAAGATATATTTTTAAAGTTTTTATGGCTAAACATAAGAGGTCATTCTGTCCTATGAAAAATTATTTTCAGTCATATGAAAAGTTAAAAATTATTAATTTTAAAATTAATTTTTAAAAAATTTACAACATTAAAAAAATAAAAATTATTAAAAGAGACAATTAAAATTATTCTTAAATATGCAATTTTATTATGTTAAAATTTGACATTTAAAGTATTTTAAAAATAGAAACAGTTCCATTTAGCTTTTATTGTTTGCAGTTTTTTTAATTGAGCAGATGATTCTTTCAGTTATGGTATTTGTGACAATTATATTTGTGGAGGGATGGGAAGTATTTTAATCTGATCGTCTATAACTGTTTTCAGTTTTATGTTTGGAATCACACCTCCCATGCAAATTCCAATGTAGCCCGTTTTAAGGTTTACAGCTCAGTAGCATTAAGGCCATTCACAGTGTTGTGCAACTATCACTTCGATTTAGTTCTAGAACATTTTCATCATTCCAAACATAATCCCAAATTTATTAAGCAGTTGCTCCCTATTCCCCACTTACTTTAAACCCCTGGAAACCACAAATATGCTTTCTATTTGTATGAATTTTCCAATTGTGGGTAGTTCATATACATAGAATCATATAATATGTGGCCCTTCTTGATGTTTTCAAGGGTCAACCTTTTTTAAAGCATATTTTATCTGTTGTTTTATAATAAACTTCATTTCTTACTGTTACTTTTTTCTCCCAATATCTTCTTAAATACTGTTTTGCAGGTTGAATTCAAGCTTAATAGAGAAGCACCATCATTTCCTGGGAGACTGTTACAGCATGATCTGGAGAGAAACTACTCAAGTAGACAAGGTACTGTTGGCGGGGGCTGAGACAGGTTCGCTTTTTACACAGTATCGTTATCTTGTCTGCCTAGAACCTGAACTGCAAAATGAAATAGTTCAATTGATTACAGAATTGGTTTGATATTTGTTTACATTGGATTTGGCAGTATAGATTTACATACACACACAACACACACACACACACACACACACCATAGTTGATTGCTTCCAATGCATTAAAACAAAACAAAACAAAACAAACAAAAATCCTCAAAAAAACTTATTTTAGTTTGAAAGTAGGTTACAATAGAGAATAGGAAAAGAATGTTCTGATCATACATTAGAAATAAAAATAATGACTAACTAGTAGAACTGAGGACATGTAGAGACAAGTATTTTGAAAATAAGAAAACAGTGGAAAGTCAAGTATATAAGGTAACTGTCTTCTTCTCACAATGCCATGCAGCCACACAGCCACACTGTTAAATAGCCATACAGCCACACAGCCACAAAGTCAAATAGTCACATAGCCACACAGCCACACAGTCACACAGCCACACAGCCACACGGTCACACAGTCACCCAGCCACACAGCCACACTGTTACACAGCCACACAGCCACAGTCACACAGCCACACAGCCACACAGCCTCAAAGTCACACAGTCACACAGCCACACAGCCACTAAGTCACATAGCCACACAGCCACACAGTCACAGGCATTTCATCATTAGAAGCCTTAATCTTGATGTGAATCACTTGGGAGTTTGTTAAAAATGCAGAATCTTAGTGCATCCTTCCCCTCTTCCTCGCTGTGATGTGGTAAGTTTTGGATGTTATTTGGGGTGTGCATTCACAGCGCCTGGGTGGTTCTGACAGGTGTGGTGGTGATGTGGTTTGTAGACCACTCTTGAACAGATATTAGGTAGTATGATTTGGTGGTACTTCTGAAACATGTTTTTAAAACACAAGTCGTCTATTTCAGAATATTTTACTCTGAGTTGAGCTAGTTATTTGTGGTGTGCTAGTGTTAATTGGTTCCACCTCTGCCTCTTAGGAGCATTTGCTTCACACCCCCCACCCCCATATGCCTCTGATCCTATCGATTTGCCTGCCGTAAGAGGGCTGATCAGTATAGGCTCTTTGATTATCTGTTTCATTACTGGATCGACAGAAGGCAGTATTGCATAGTTTGAATATTGATTAATATGTCTTTTTTTGTGGGGAGTATCTCTGGGCCTTCCTCTTGGACCCATATAACTTTAGCTGGCTTTTCTCTTTCCTACATCCTCCACTCAAGACTGTCAATTCCTGGAATCGACACCACCTAGCTCTAGTTCCGGAGTGCAGGAGCATCAGCCCCCCCTCCCCATTTGGTGCTGAGTGCATTCCTAGGGGGTGTGCCCTGCCCTCTCCACTGTTGTCAGCATGGAGCTGCAAATTCTCAGCTGGAGGTTGTTTTATGTCTTCATTGTGAATTTCTTTAAAATTTTTGCACAGGAGCATCTTGATTTGTCCCTCAGATCTGAACAAATCTCACTTTCTCACGTTTTTCTAGAGTTCAAGGAATTGTTAATTTATATTTGTATGATAAGTGAGAAAACATTACCAAATATTTGCTAATGAGGAAGTAGTGTGGATGTATGATTTTGTGAACCCCAGAGGCAAAGTTTTATATATAAGAGCCATGACCCATAAAATACAAAATAAAAATAAATTTAAGCAGAAAGAAATTGAATTTGCTTTTTCTTAAAAGATCCAATTCATAGCCATTCTCTGTGACAAGACACTCATTTGATATGTCTTAAATGTGGACTTCAACATTTCCACTACACCTTTTCCATGGTCTAGGCAGTATTATGTAAAGAAAGCCACATAAGTTGTAGATATTATCTTGACTTCTGTACTCTATTTTCTACAACGTAGAGCATACAACTCTGGAAAAAAATTAAGTTGACAAATTAAAAAAATTTAAATTTAAATTTGTCAGGCAAGAAGACCTCTGTGTGATAAACTACACTCTCACATCTAGCCCTCCACAACCCACTTCAGATATTTCTTATTTTTAAAAATTAACCCCACACAATCTACTAGCACAACATAGCCAATGGTTCTTTCAGTCAAAATAGAGGAACTTGATGTTCCAAAACTAGTTTGTCTAAAGTTTAGACTTCAGACTGGTAAGGTTTAGATCTTACTCTCCATGTGTGGTTTCCTGTAGGCCTTTTGGGTGTTGCTGAGCATTATTAGCCTGTGTCCTCAAGGCTTTGTAAGATCTGAGTAGTCCAGTGACTCCTGCAGTCCCATTCAGTCCCTTAAGTGATCCTACACAGTCTGTCTGTGGAGGGAGGAGCAATGCTCAGCTCCTGATGTCATGACAAATGAGTAGAAAATCTAGTCAGAATGTTGGGCATCAGAACATTCTCCAAGATGAGGCTCAGTGGCTATCCACCACAGTGTGCTGTGCTTCCTGAGCTGCCTGTTGCTACCACCCTCTCATGGGGACATCCGTACTCCAGCTGTCTAGCCTACACCACACCAGTCGTTTTAACCAGTTGTAGGGCATTTTGCTTCTGAGCATTTTGAGGCACTACTTACATGAAAATGCAGGAATTTCTGATTTATTTCTTTGTAATAGAAATAAAATACAGAAAAAAAGATTTTCATTTAAGCTCCTATAAAGTGGAAAAATCTCCTGATTGGCCCCTACATCTAAATTCAGCTGAGATGTAAGGTGAGACCAGCTGTTTGGACCTTACAGATCTGGTCAGGAAGTCAGGGGACATGTGACAGAGGAGTGACACCAACCCTTCTGTGGACATCAAGCCACCTGGGGGCAGTCTCCACGGGAGTGCGTACACCCACGTAGACACATGGCTGTTCAAAGCTTCCTGTGTGTCCCAGTCACAGGATCCTGTGTATAGATTTTAAGATTTTCTTCCCTAATCATTTTTGTCTTTTGCCGTCTCTGGTCGGGTGTATATCATATCTGTGGTGAACTGAAAATAATGACATTTGCATGTAAGAGGAGCTGAAACACGTGAGGATAGAATTCTTTTATTCATGAAGTGTAAATGAAACTTACTCTTTGTTTTTGCCACTGCATTCCAAGTCGTGGAAGCTTTGATCTACTGTTAAATCTCAGATTGCCTTGTAGTTCTAATAGTAATTTTAAAAAACCTAATGAAATGTTAATCAGACAAAGTGAGATTCTTTATTCCCTTGAGTTTTCTTTCATCGTGTTCTACTGACCTTGACAGCTAATCTTTATGCTGCAGCTAATCCTTGAGCTGTTTTTGGCTTTGAACTCCAAATCCCTGTGTTGGTTTGTTAGGGAATATTATTTTAAGGTGTGTTACTTTTATTTATGTTGCATTTGTTTAACTCTGTGAAGCTGTGTTACTGTGCCTGTCTAAAACACCTGATGGTCTAATAAAGAGCTGAACGGCCAATAGCAAGGCAGGAGAAAGGATAGGTGGGGCTGGCAGGCAGAGAGAATAAATAGAAGGAGAAATCTGGGAGGAGAAAAGATGAGGACGTCAGGGGCCAGCCACCCAGCTACAAGCCATCCACGGAGTAGGAATAAGAATAAGATTTACAGAAGTAAGAAACAGGAAAAGCCCAGAGGCAAAAGGTAGATGGGATAATTTAAGTTAAGGAAAGCTGGCTAGGAACAAGCCAAGCTAAGGCCAGGTATTCATAATTAAGAATAAGCCTCTGTGTGTGATTTATTTGAGAGCTGGTTGGTGGGCCCCCCAAAAGAGAAAACAACAACATTGGTTCCTGTGGCTTGGGGATCCTGCCAGCAAGTGTTCCTGTTATTTGACATTTGTTGCTGAGCAGTGTCAATTCTAGGTGCTTACCTCTTGGGACAGCATTATTAGCTCTCTTGATGTTTCATGTTATTCAGGAAAATGAGATGTGAGCACTGATGATTTTGTGGAAAGCATGAGATGGCCTGGTCTTGTATTGCTGGAAAGGCCAGCTGATACTGATAGCACCGCTTTTCAGTTAAGGGGTGTGTGTGTGTGTGTGTGTGTGTGTGTGTGTGTGTGTGTGTGTGTGTGTGTGTGTGAGTGAGTGAGTGTGACTTGATTTTAGGCTATTTTCATATCAGTAATGACCTCCTGAAAGTCTGTCAGCTTCTCGGTTAGGTTTTCTTCTTCAGATAGTCTAAGGAGCAGGATTCTGTGGTAGCCTCGGGGTCTATCATCCTGCCGATTGCTCCGTAAGGTTCTTCCTTGTCACTTGCTGCTTTCAGTGGATGCTCACTCTACAGAGACGAATATAGTAGATAACCTCTGGTATTCAGATTTTTGGAACTTTTTATCCTTGCTTCCAGACCACTCTATAATCTTCTACTTATTTAGAATATATCTTAGTATTCACCTCTTTCTAAACTCATCTGTGATGTTTTTTATTAACCAGTAACTAGACACACTACGTGCAAAGATACTGTTCTTCTTTTTAAAGAGTAGTTGTAAGTATTTTAAAAATATGTGTGGATGTTTGCCTGCATGTGTCTTCATCATAAGCATGCAGTGCCTCCAGGGGCCAGAAGAGGGAGTTGGATCTCTAAGAATTGGAGTTACAGATGGTTATAAGCTGCTATATGTGGTTACTGGAAATCAAACCTGGGTCTTCTGTAATAGCAGTTAGTGCTCTTAACCACTGGACTACCTCTACTGTTCTTATATAGTCTGTGTTTTTGCACATTCTTCTAGCTTATTCATTTCACATGTTTTCTCTCCAAATGTTTCTTACTATCAGAAACACCCAGCCAGCAGCCTGTAGACTTCACAGGGTATCATATGCTCTTGGATCCTAGTTACAGTATCCTAAATGTGTCAGCATCCACTTTGGTGTCTTTGCAACATTATCGAATAATAGTAGTAGCTTACTCAAAGGGGAAAAAAAAAAACAGTGATGTGAGGTTTGCATCTGCTATCCCAAACTACTTTCTGTGTCTATCCTATAGCAAAGTCATGTATTTTATAGCTTTGTGATAAACTTTTTGATATTTTGAAGGAGATGGAAGAGTAGTAAGTCCGTCGCCTCGTAATAAGTCGTCATCCATCTCATCCACAACAAACGGGACAGAACCCTGTGGGCTGGACATGAGAACGGCCACAAGCTCCTTGTCAGCATTTGGAGACTCTTCCATTCAGACACCTTCAAAGCCCAGAATCCGGCAGGGCTGTCATAGTGCTGGCCCCAATGTATCTGGTAATGAGGGGCTATCATGTAGTGTATCGTGTAGTTGGCATGTAGTGTCAGGAGTCAGAATTGTAAAGGGATAAAGACAGCACCAGAGCACGTCTAGATTTTTCAGCTGACCTGTAAGGCAAGCAAAAGCTATTTGGCCCCAACAGAGCACAGAGCTTAGGGTTGAGAAAAAGAAAACAACCCCAGTGTAATAATCTTCTAGTATGGAAGCTGTGGAAATGTCTAGAAAAGATATCTGTAGGTTCTAAAGTTTTCTAAATAAACAGTGGCTCTAGTATCACAACTGTTAAGATTTGCCTTAATCAAGTGATTTGTGTATCATTTTCAATAGGTGATCATATTAATCTGGTGACCTCATCAATGCCATCATTTCCTATTCTCCAGCGTTCTTCTGAAGAGAAAGTTCTTTACTCAGACAGGCTGACCCTAGAAAGGTGAGGACATTTTCTTTTCTCCTTTTCATGACAATATCTGTCTCTCCTGTTTGCTTCAGGTCTTCCCTCAGACGTCATCATCCCAAGGGTGACTTTCTATGGCCACCTTCTCCCCAGATGCAGTCCCTACCACATACACATCCTCACCCCCTTCTCTGCTTTATTTTCCCCCTTAGTACTTAACATTGCTCTCTAATATGTTAAATACTGACTTTGTTGTCTGTGACCTACTAGAATATAATCTTCATAAATGGTAATTTTTTTTTGTTCAGTTATATTCTTGGGCACCTAGAACAGAGCCTGGTACAAAGTGGCCTCTTGATAAAATGGTGGATGAGGAGGTGAATATATATATAAGGTTTGATGAATATATATATAAGGTGAATATATATAGTTTAATGCCCTTCTTTATAACCAGGAAGGGATTTGTAATGGATGGTGGTTGTAGGATCCCACCAGACAGAACATCTGTGCTGTGCACAGCTGGCCATAGAAGGGCACAGCTGACACACGGAATCAGCCCTCCTGCATGTATCAGGGAAAGGCTCTGTTCTATAGGCAGAGTTCTAGTTGAGAACAACATCTCTCATGACAGCCTTAGAAAGTGAGTGGGTTTTGAGATTCCCATCCTAAATACTGCCTTATGTTTATAATTTTCCCAGTAGTGTCTTAATCTTTGAAGGATTAATTAGGAACTTCCCCTTCAGTCTTTAAAAACACAGTCAAGAATAGTAACCCAGCCTTGTATTACTTGATATTAGTAGGGCCCTGTTTGTAAGACTGTGACTTAGGAAGTTTGATGCCTGTATTGTAGCTCAGGGGTGGCTTGGGCAGCTTTAAAGATGAGTTTTTTGGCAGCATGAACCTCCAGAATGGAGAAACCAGCACTGATGAATAGACACTTGCTCTCCTTCAAAGGCTGGCTGTGAGATCATAGTATTACAGTGCCATAAGCTGTTGTATGTGTAGTCAAAAAAGTTGGATCAGCAGCAAGGAACCACCATGGGAAATCTTGTTTGCTAGCTAGTGGGTAATAGTAGTGATTTCTGCATTGTTGTGTGTGTGTGGCTTCTTGGTCAGGGGTCTGAGTGCTCAAGAGAAGACTCTAGCCCTAAGAAGAAGTACTTGGCTCTCACTGGTATTAAAAGAAGCCTGAAATACCAGAAAAGATAGCCTGTTCAAAGAAGGAAACAAGTCAAACTCATGGTCCTATACAGGCATGTTGTTCGACTCTTAGATGGTCTTTTAATAAAAAAACCCACAGCCAGATACCAGGGTGAAAGCTGAAAGGTCAGAGAAGCAGAACAGCCAGCTACTAGTTCTTACCGCTATGACATCCTCAGCCTAAAGAGAGTGAGTTCCTGTTTCCTCACGCCTTAAATACCTTTCTCTGCCCTGCCGGATTACATCCTGGGATTAAAGGTGTGTGTGTGTGCTTCCCAAGCAAAGGCATGAGATCTCAAGTGCTGGGATTAAAGGTGTGTGCCACCACTGCCTGGCTCTGTATCTCTCCTATACTGGACCAGACTCAGTGTAGTCCAGTGTGGCCTTGAACTCACAGAGATCCAGACAAATCTCTGCCTCCTGAGTGATAGGATTAAAGGTGTGTGCCACCACTGCCTGACCTCTATGTCTAATCCAGTGGCTGGCTCTGTCCTCTGATCCTCAGACAAGTTTATTAGGGTACACAATACGATATAATGTGTACAGGCAGGCATCAGTGATGGGGCAGGAGGGGTCAGAACCCAAGGCTTTTAGCAGAGCCCCCCTGGGGTAGTTAGGCCATTGCTTCCTATCTTGTTTTGGTGGCTTCCTATCTTGTTTTGGTAGACTGGCAGGGATTCCTGGGGTAAGAGAAAGTGACTTTATTTCAAGACATAGAAGTTTGTGAAAGGAAGGCAGTTTGTGATTTTCCCATGTGAGTAACAACTGATTCAAAGACAGGCGTTGAGGCTTTCACTATAAGAGACAGACTGAGCGGGGAGGGTACGATTCAAGGTTGCTAAGAGCAACAATACAGACTTCAGCTAGCATATCTGTAGTCATTTAAGTTATAGTTTATGTAACAGAAATGTCAGCTGTGAGAGTATAAAGCATGAGATGAATTCTAAATATGAGCCACACAAAACTGGTACTATTGCCCGTGGTTTTTACTTTTCTTTCCTTAAACCAGTTTCTCCAGAGTCTCTTTCCCCCACCCGTTCTCTCTCCTTCTCTTCCCCTGCCTCTATCTCTCTCTCTTTCTGAAACAGGTTCTCACTCTGTATCCATTGCTGGCCTAGAACTCACTGTGTAGATCAGGTTTGGCCTCAAACTCAGATACCCATCACCTCTGCCTCTGCTTCCTGAGTGCTGGGATGAAAGGTGTGCACCACTGTTCCCAGCTGTAAGGGTCTGTTTTTAAAGCATGATAGCTTTATAACCATTAATATTCCCTTATTTTTTCCTGCTTACCATTTTTTTTCATTGCAAAAAGAATTCTGATCACTTCCATATTCTGCCTGTGTTTATAGCATCTGATTTGTTTTTTTCAAAGCTTCTATTCGTGTGATTTCACTGAAGGGATGTTTCTAACTAGCCACACTAATATTGTTAATGCACAGAGTGAGCTGTATTTTCCTTGAAGAGCATTTGACTCTTCATGCAGAATCACCCAGGACCTTCTCCTTCCCCATGTTAAGACATGGGTAGACTTCTTCAAGGGCCATGAACTTATTTACTTCACATACGAAACAGTCCAGCTTTTTGCACAGAAAAGGTTGACTGTTTTAAATATAACTAAATAGACACGGAATTATGTTTTCATCTGCTCTTGTAGAACCATGAGGGCTCTGCAGAGAAAGCTAGTGTTGGACAGTTGAATCCGGCAGCCAGCCCTGTGAAACATTCAGTAAGGGTTGCCTTACAGTTAAGGAGCTTCAGATGGAATTTTCCACCAGTGTCCCCTCCTGGAGATGGCAATATTTCTTCTCATTCTCCTGAGCATTTTGTGAGTCAGTAATTCTAAAATAAGCTCTTTAGTATGGTTCGTGCTCCCATGACTTGGTCGCTCAGAAAAACTTTGCCATCAGTGACTGATACCAAAGGCATTTTTTCCTTGGCTTTGTGACTTGGTTGACCATCTAAACCTTTCCCTGAGAAGACAATTACATTTTAAAGTTTTTGATATTAATGTCATGTGAAATGAATATTAGAGACTCGTTTTAAAATACAGTGTGAGTTTAGACTTTAGTGGTTACCTTTGTCAGTGTCTTCTGGCTTTTTGTTTTTGCACAATTTACAATTAAATTTAAGTCTCTTCCCTGGGGGCAGGAAGTGGTCCAAATTACTTTTTCTCTTTAAAAATACAAACTGAATTGTATGCATGTGTGCCTGAGTATATATCTGTGTACCTCATGCATTCCTAAGCCTGTGAATGTCAGTAGAGGACTCTGGAATCCCTTGAATTGGAGTTATAGGCAGTTGCGAGCTGAGGTAAGGTCCTGGGAACTGAACCTGGGTCCTGTGTCAGAGCAGTAAGTGCTCTTAACTGCTGAGCCATCTCTCCAGCCCCAACTTACCTTTTCCTTCTCAAAGCCTGGGTGCACAGACATGCTACTTGATAGTGTTTGACAGGAAACAGGAAGGGGGTGCTGCCTCCGAATCTTACTCACTTCACGTTTTTTTCTAGACAAAAGTTGACTGTGTGTCCTATCATCGATGGGGAAGAACACCTTCGTTTGTTGAACTTTCAGCACAATTTTATAACTCGGATCCAAAATATTTCTAATCTACAGAGGTTAATATTCTTGGACTTATACGATAATCAGATTGAAGAAATCAGTGGGCTTTCCACTCTGAAGTCCCTCCGTGTCCTTCTGTTAGGAAAAAACAGGTATTTGTAAAGCAGTTTCTCTGTGTGTGTGGGGGTGTGAATATGGGGTGTGTGGGGGTGTGCACTGTACACGTGTGTGTGTGTGTGTGTGTGTGTGTGTAGGAACAGATGTGTATGTGTGCACATGCCTGTGCTGGTGCTCACAGTGTGTGTAGAGGTGAGAGAAGGACCACTGGTGGCCTGCTCTGTCTCTCTGCCTTTTCTTCCCAAGGCAAGGTCTCTCACTGAACCTAGAGCTTGCCTTTTGGGTGTGTGGGTGGGCGGGGTACTAGACTGGCCAGCCAGGGAGCCCAGGATATCCTGTTTCCGCCTCGGCAGTGCTGTGATTCCATACTGATGCACCCAGCTTTTGTGGGGGCGTTTGGGATGCAGACTCAGTTCTTTGTGCTTGCATGCAGCACTCTTAGCCGCTAACCCCCCGGGGAGCAGTTCTGGCTTGTAGCCCAGTAGAATCCATATAGTGTTCAGATGGTAAGTCCCAGCAGAGTCGTACTTACTGTCGGTATCATTAGAGGAAAGCTCAGCGGAAGTCAGGGGTAGCACACCGGCCATGCATGCATGGGAGCCTGGGCTTGAGTCCCAGCACTGGAAGAATCTATCCTGATTTTGTTCAGTGGGACTTTGGCATTGCTCCAGCGCCATGCCTTAGACACAAGTGAGTGGAGGAGCCCAGCTTTGACTTTATGATTGCTTAGGATGTATTTTAAGCATGTGTGCTCACTTGAGGCTTGTGTGTTTCTTGCCATTCTTGTTAGTGTTTGCCTGAGAGGGACATTTGCTACTTTGTGATTGTTGAATCAGTGGTCAATTCTTTTTCAGAGAGTAGTTCCTGTATGTTTTATTTGAATATTTTTTTAAATTTTATATATGTGTGTGTTTTCCTGAGTGCATGTCTCTGTACTGCCTGTGTGCCTGGTGCCTATGGAGGCCAGAAGAAGGTGTTAAATCCCCTGGAGCTGGAATTGCAGTCCATTGTGAGTTGCCTGATGTGGGTGCTGGGAGCCGAACCCAGCTCCTCTGTGAAGACGGCAAGTGCTCTTAACAAGGGTGCCATCCCCCCAGCCCCTCAGTCTGTTTTAGTGTCGCATCTTGTGTCCTGCCCCAGTTCCCTTTCTATAGCTCCATCAGGCAGTAGCTACACAGTTCCTGACTCATGGCCTTGAAATCACTTCGGACTTGTCATTCAGTTTTACCAAATAACTTTGGATACCTTAGAAGAAGGATTAACAGAGTCTAAAAATTAGTAACACTTTTTGTTTTTACCCTTTGCAAGGTTCATGGCTGACCCCTGATAACAAAGAGCAATTCATAAGAGAAAATCACAACATGTTTATATAACTTTATGTGACACAGTAGTCTTCAGATAAGAAGACCCAAAGAAACAGATTAAAAGTTACATTTGTATTTGTAGGTTTGATGGCTCATGGGCAACCTTAGAGGAATGTGTTGGATGGAAGGAACATGGTCCGTGGTCGTAACCTGGACGACTCAGCTAGCCCTTTGTGCAGTTACTGCTGTGGCTGTTTGCATCCCTGTTGTTTTCTGTTTATGGGCAGGACTCGTCTGGATGGAGGGGCTCCAGATGTACTCTTAGGGATGTAGGTCAGAGAGTCTTTGTAGGGCCTGAGGGGAAAATGGTGGGAGGAGGTCAATGTGACCTTCCTGCCTCTCCAGTTTTCTTTTCTTTTCTTTTTTTTTTTTTTTTTTGAGACAGGGTTTCTCTGTGTAGCTTTGCACCTTTCCTGGATCTCACTCTGTAGACCAGGCTGGCCTCAAACTCACAAAGATCCTCCTGCCTCTGCCTCCTGAGTGCTGGGATTAAAGGCGTGTGCCACCACTGCCTGGCCCAGTTTTCTTTATTTCAGCCTAAATTGTATAATATTCCAAGTGCTGTGTTTGGAGATGTTGTCTTCTTAACTGTATTCTCAAGGTCATGTCCCAGAATTTTAGGGTTGTATTTTCCCCTGATGTTTCTCTGAAAGTTTCTATCAGTGTAGTTTATTAGTTCAAATGTTGCATTAAGAATTCCACTAAAACGGGCGGTGGTGGCGCACGCCTTTAATCCCAGCACTTGGGAGGCAGAGGCAGGCGGATCTCTGTGAGTTCGAGGCCAGCCTGGTCTCCAAAGCGAGTTCCAGGAAAGGCGCAAAGCTACACAGAGAAACCCTGTCTCGAAAACCAAAAAAAAAAAAAAAAAGAATTCCACTAAAAAATAAATTACGGAGTTTGAGGGGCTGGAGAGGTAGCTCAGTGGCTAAGAGTGCATATTGTTCTGGCAGAGGACTGCAGTTCATTTCCCAGTATGCATGTCAGGCCTGTCCTCAGCAGCCTTTCACTCCAGCTCTAGGGGATCTGATGCCCTTGTCTGGCCTCTGTGGGCAGGGCACTCACTTGCTCTCCACACACATAAACACATAATTAAACATAAAAGAAAAGAAAAAGAAAAGTTTCACATAGAATTTGGGAGATTATAGAGCCATAGAATATTAAAGTTTGAAGTGACCTCAGAAGTAAGTCCTTTCATTTTAGAGATGTGGGAATGGAGTGGTCGGATGGATCTGGCATAGTCAGCTGTGTATAAACTACCACACACCAGGAGGATGTTTCGGGCAGCTTACTGAGGAAAGTGAGGAGAGAAGCTGACTGAAGGCTTTTCTTCCAGTTGGGTCTTGCAAGCTTCCATAGACATGGCTCGTGTCTGGTTCCTTGTGTCTGGTTCCTAGTGTCTGGTTCCTAGTGTCTGGTTCTTAGTGTCTAGCTCACATTTATTCTCTAGTGCCACTGCCTGAATGTCTCCCTTTTCATCCTAAGATGAAGATAATATTCTCGAGAGATATCTGTGATTCCCATCTCTAATTGTAAACAATGTTCAAATGCTGGTCCTGGTTGCATCAGTTAAAATCATCTCTCTCTTCTTCCTGCCTGTTTTTACTTTTTGGTTTCTGAGAAACAGTTTGTTCATCTTGACCCAGAAGACAGCATTGTTGGGCCTTATTGAAGGCCTTGGGGTTCCTACTCTTAGGGACCCAACATCCTCTGCTAAGTGCTTGTTTTCTGCAATAAAAACAATCTAATAGTCTCCTCCTCTTCCTTCTCCTCCTCCATCTTTTTATTTGCTCTGCACAGCTGTATTTTGATTCTCACAGGAGACACTGTTAAACAGTTGTTGAGCTGCTAGTGCCCATGCACCAAAGGGAACTGTGTTACGAGAAAACATGCTACTCTCTCCAAGATCAGGTGTCTCACAAGTATCTGTTGCATACACCTCTGATTCCTAAAACATCTGCCAGTGCTCCTGGCTGGAACATCTGCTGACATAAGTCCCATAGACTCTTAGATGAGAGCGCTGGCCAGCAGAAGGGGCCTGGCTAAGCATCTCCAGCTGTGTGTTGTGGATGACTTTCTGTCTCCTGTTGGTCAGAACAGATTTCCCCACCTTCTTTTGACAATTACTGAGGCAGTGGGACCAGAGCATACAGGCTTCTGGGTTCAGCTGGCCCGAGGTGGAGTTCCTTCAGTGCCATTTCCTTTGTGTCCTCTAAGTCCTCATGTCCCAGGTTCACTGTCATCACATGATTACCCAGAACCTTCAGTTCCACTTTGCTGTGATAACTACACATGGGTGGATCAGAGAGCTCTAACTACACATGGGTTCCATTGGGCCTCTAGATCAGAGTGCTCTGGATGATAAGTTCTGTTATCCCTGGAGAGTAAGTTTCAAAATGTTAATACCATGATTCTGGGCCTGGAGAAATGGCTTGGTGGGTAAGATGCTTGCCACACAAGCATGAGGTTCTGAGTTCAGATTTCCACTTAAAAATGCCAGGCATGGTCATGTACACTTGTAACCCCCGTGATGGGGAGTGGAAACAGGCAGATTGTAAGGGTTTGCTGGCCAGGCAGTGTACTCAAAATGGTATGCTTCAAGTTTAGAGAAACATCCTGTCTCAAAATGCAACCTTGGGGAGGAAAAGGATTTATTTGGCTAACACTTCCACTGTGCCTGGCACTGCCTCCCCCTTCCCCACAACACACGCTTTGACTGGAGGTTCGCAGCAGCATTGCTGTTCTCTAAAATGAGCCATTCCTGCATCTTTCCCCAGTAGCATGCATCTGTTACTACTCTGTGCGCATTCGGTGGGAGATGGAGAATTTTAATATTAAAATGAGCATATCTGTCTGCCTCAGCAGCTTTGATTCACTCATAGATGTGATGTATCTACATTTCTATTCAATTCTGCTTACTCTAATTTTCAGAATCAGGAAGATCTCAAATCTGGAGAATCTAAAAAATTTAGATGTCTTGGACCTTCATGGAAATCAGGTATTGTACAGCTCTTCTCCCTCCCTCCCTCCCTCCCTCCCTCCCTCCTTCCCTCCTTCTCTGAAAGTCTCCAGCACATTTCATGTTATAAATGTTTCCAGTATCATGCTAACATTGAATTGTAAGAGTCACTTTACGAATTCATTGACTTTCTAAGGTCTTCAGCCTTCTAGTGCAGGGTTTCCTAGTTTCTTAGAAGTAAATCACAGACGAGACCCTGGGGATCTGTCTAATTATGACAGTTTTTATGTAGGCAAACTCAAGAACTGTAATCTTCCTTCTGCATCGGTGTTTCTCATTCACTCTGCCCCTTGCTTCTTCATCAGAGGTCATCACTGTCCTGGATTTCGTCATGCCCTTGTGGGTTTTTAAGTTGGTTTGTAATCATAGTAAAATTTTTATCTTGTAGCATACATATTAATCAGGATTCTCTAGAGGAACAGAAATTGTATCATGTATCTGCTGGCTAGTTTTATGTGAACTTGATACAAGCTAGAGTTACCTGAAAGGAGGGAACCTCAATTGAGAAACTGCCCCCATAAGATCAGGCTGTAGGCATTTTTCTTAATTAGTGATTGATGTGGGAGGGCCCAGGCCATTGTGGGTGGTGCCATCCCTGGGCTAGATTCTATAAGAAAACAGGCTGAGCAAGCCATGAGGAGCAAGCCAGTAAGCAGCACCCCTCTATGGCCTCTGCATCAGCTCCTGCCTCCAGGTTCCTGCACAGTTTGAGTTCCTGTCCTGACTTGTTTCGGTTATCTACTATAATGTGGAAGTGTAAGCTAATTTTCACAAGTTGAATGACTTCATAGGACTTGCAGTGAGATGCTTAGATGGACTGTGAATGTCTCAGTATAAACTTGTCATTAAATCTGGTGACTTGAATATTTTATTTTTGGAATTTTATGACATGCCCATGCTAATCATGCTTCTCCTGCCCTTTTCTTTTTTTTTTTTTTTATACAGATCACCAAAATTGAAAATGTTAATCATTTGTGTGATTTGAGAGTTTTAAACCTTGCCAGGAACCTCTTGAGTCACGTTGACAATCTCAATGGTCTGGATTCGCTAACTGAACTTAACCTCCGACACAATCAGATCACCTTTGTGGTGAGTACCATAGTGACTACAGATGCACCCCGCTTCTCTTTGAAGGAAGTAATGATAGTTCAGCATCACATGTGTAATGCCGGAATCTGAAGTTATTTAGGGTTTTTTTGTTCTGAATTTAAATTGTGAATATAACTATGGAGCTTTGTAATATGTTAAAAAGAAGGTGTTTTCTATTTTCTATTTTCAAAGGTAAATATAAAATTACAAATGGTAGAAGTGTCCTCTAAATGAAGCAGCTGGTGTTCCTGACTACTGCTCCTCACCCTCTGCCATGGGTACTGAGTTAGATGGGAAGGGTATTGGTGAGTGACAGCTGTACCCAGGAGAGACGCAGAGAGAAGATGTAGAGGTCCATGTGATTGTCTTCTGGCAGTTCTCAGGAGGCCTCTTGATGAAGGAAGAGTGCACAGGACTGCAGAGGCCTACTTTGGGTCTCAGCTTTACCCCTAATCAGTTGTGTGACCCTGGGCGAGACACTGGACCTGTCTGGGTCTCATTTCAGATTTGTTTAAAAATGAAGTAATCGGGCTCAGTTGTCATTTGTGTCTCCTGGCTTGCTGACTGTAAAAGAGGACATAACAACAGCTTAGGACAGTGTGTGAGCAGAGGAGAAAGAGACATACATATTGTGGGGACAAATCCTGAGCCCCCAAACTGACTTGAGAAGTGGTTCTTGGGTCAAATGACCCTTTCAAAGCGTCGCCTAAGACCATCAGAAAACACAGATATTTACATTACAATTCATAACAGAGGCAAAATTACAGTTTTGAAGTAGCAACTGAAATGATTTCGTGGTTGAGGGTCACTACAGCATGAGGAACTGTATAGAAGGGTTGGCGCATTAGCACGGGTGAGAACGCCTGGGCTTGACTGTAGTGCTGTGATGGCAGAATCCTAACAGCGGGGCTTAAAATCATGTGATGCTCTCCTCCTCGCTCCATGATGAGAACTTGACCTCCTCTGCTGTGGTGTTAGGACCTGGGTTCAGTTCCCAGAAGCCATAGGGTGACTACCCTTACTTCTTCCCCTGCAGAAGGACTTGATGGTTTTGCTGGAAGTGGGCAACTAAATAGTAGCCTGATGTGGAGGCCTTGTGTATTAACACAAAGGTGGGAGGTACTAGAAACACGTCTTCAGTTTTATGATTAGATGCCAACCCAGTGGACTTGGCAGTATCATCACTTTAAAAGTTTCCTTTGTGTCAACACTGGAGAAAAGCTGAATTTGGGCTCTCTGATGTCATTCATGAGCTTTTAAAGGCACACCCTCACAGAAGCCCTTCCTTCCTTAGTAGAGAATACAGTGTGCTCTCTGTGGTGTGCAGATGTGGGGGACAGATGATGCTCCACTGTATGGATTGGTTTTACTTTCATTTCTCCCAGAAAGTCTAAGGGAGCTAGTGCCTTGGCTTCTGAAGGGGGGATACACCCAGAACCTTCCCTAAGACATGGATTTATTGCACAATTATTTCTGAATCGTGTCAAGACCTCCACAGGTTGGATGAAATGGAGTGGGGCTGTTTGTTTTCAGAGCTTCCAGACTGGATTACTTGGCTGTGTTGCTGAATCCTCACAAGTTGCTCAGTCAGGACTCAGTCTATCCTCGGGATACTCGGGCTGGTAAGCATCCAAAGAGCTCCTGCTAGTTGTGGGCAGCACTCTGCTGCCCTAGCATGTTCCTGCCTGGAGTTTGGCTTTCCCTGGGAAAGCACATGCCACTCAGCTGGGAACTCACTGATTGCGAGTGAGTGTTGACTCTGCTCACTGCTGTGGCAGCTGCAGCAGAAGCAGCTATGGGAAAGGAAATTGTATCCATTCGTGAAACTTAAAAAGGCAACAGTATCATGCATATATCTTTCATAATGATAAGTATAATGCAGGTAATGCAGGAAGTTGAATGTACATGTAAGGCAGATAAGGGTGTAGTTCAGATCTTAAGTTAAATTATTTCTACAGCACCCCTTTATTCTCTCTCCCTCCCTCCCTCCCTCCCTCCCTCCCTCCTTGTCTGTCTGTCTGTCTCTGTCTGTCTGTCTCTCTCCCCTTCTCCCTCTTCAGACAGAGCCTTCTTATGTGGCTCTGACTGGCCTGGAGCTCACATGGATCTACTTGCCTGTCCTGCTGTGTGCTGGGATGAAACGTGTGAGCTCCCACGTCTGGCATGTAACCTTTGCTTAAAACATCCAAAAGACTTTTAAATCTGAGGTTACATTTTTTTCTTCATCTTTTCCTGCCCTTAGGTTCAGTTACCACACTTACTCTTTCTTTGGGGTTGGGGGTGGGAGATTTGTGGTGAGACAGGGTCTCATGGGGCCCACACTGGTTTTAATTCCCTCTGTAGCCAAGGATTGACCCCTAATACTCCTGCCTCCACCTCCCAGGGTGAGATTACAGGTGTGCTCCACCACATTTGGCTCTTTTCTATGTACTGTCTGGTGATCATTAGGAATTTTTTTTAGGTGTGGATGCAGATGCCTGAGCAGGCCAGAGGCATGCTATCTCTGAAGTAGGGTTACAGGTGGTTGTGAGCTGCCTGATGTGGGTGCTCATAACTAACTGGCCTCTGGAAGTGCAGTACATGCTCTTAACCACTCAGCCACCTCTACAGCTCTGTCCAGTACCCTTTAGGCAAATGCTCTGACACTGAATGGCCCCCAGCCCTTCAACTAGTGACTTTAAAATGTTGGGTAGTGGCTTGGGTATCTGAGCCCATCTTTAGCCATAAGGGGTGGGGGGAGGGGTGTCTGTCTGTCTCTGTCTCAGTTGATCACTAGATTGTGTAACTTGGTGTATTGGACACACTGGACATCCCTTCAGGCTGAGTGGAGAGGAAACTGCTGGCTCACGTGGTAATTGCTGAGATAAGGAAGATTTTACTTGGGCGGAAGGACTTTGTTTCCTTTTGTGCTGGATGAAAGGCCCTTCCTGTCCCCTCCCCACCCCTCCCCCAACCAGTCTGTTTTTGCCACTGTCATTACTAACTCTCTTCCTAGAGGAAGCTCTGCTCTCTGTTCCACCTACTTCACATCCTGCGGAGGACGGATGTGGAGCTCCTGGGAGGACTCCATCACCCAGCCTCTCTGGATGGAGTGGAGTAGGGTTAGTGTTGGTTCAGGAATTGCTGTTGAGCAGACAGGTGTTAAATTACACACCTATCCAATATGCTTCATTCGTGCCTCCCAGACCTGATCTTTGCGTGTCCAGACTGAGCATGTGCCATGGCTTCCATCCAAGGGATTGTGTGAAGTGCAGCATCTCTCTTGTGGTTCCCCGCTGCAGTCCCTCTTGCTCCGGGTGATCTCTTGGGAAGTTCCATCGGCTTCCTGAAATCCATCCAAAATGGCGACCTGTCCGTGACAGCTCCCCTGTTTTCTGAGAATTTAGTTAGGTTAGT
This sequence comes from Peromyscus attwateri, assembly GCA_902168425.1. Lineage (NCBI taxonomy): Eukaryota > Metazoa > Chordata > Mammalia > Rodentia > Cricetidae > Peromyscus > Peromyscus attwateri. The sequence goes on from CABHPP010171491.1 coordinate 28,235, forward strand.
GTGTTTCTGTTGAGCCTTGGGAGGGAAGCGTGTTCCCTGCATGTTACCTGGGACCAGAAACCTCTCATGTATTCAGTCAGGACTCCTGTTTGTTTGCCGGTCCATTCATGGAAATTGAGTCATTGTAGAGCTAAACATATTTTTAGTTTCCATGGTGGTGTCCCCTTTTCAAAGTTAGAACTCAGCGGTGGTGCTCAGGCCTGTACTCCCAACTCTCAGGAGGCTGAAGAAGCAGGAGGCTTACCACGAGTTCAAGTCCAGCCTAAGCTTCATGGTGAGTTCCAGATCAGTGTGACCTAGAGTGAGACTCTGCTTCAAGAAAAAAACAAACAAACAAAACTTAAAACATGCACAATAACTGGAGATAATACATCAGTATTGGTAGTTCTCGCTCAGCTGAATAAATGATCCTTTCGAGCACAGTCCAGGCCTTTGGGTTCCTTTCCCTGCCACTGTCTTCTCACAGAAGTAGCCTCGTCCTGAGATTGCTGTTACTTGTTCTCACACACACCTGTTTCCATCTCCTTTTGTTTACAGTGCTAGGTGTTGATATTCTGGTCCTGCCCCTCTGTGTCCTGATGTAGCAGCCTCTTCTTAGGGAAAACTCTGCCCCTTTCTCCCTCTCTCCCTCCACTCCCATGAGGTGTGCACCCCCGACCCCCCTCTTTCTCTTCCTCTTTCTCTCTTCTTTCCTATCTTCTCTTCATCTTTCTATTATAATAAGCCATTCCCGCACGGAGGCAGCCTCTGGGCTATGAATGTCCACTCGCTGCCATGCCCACATGGAGTTAGTTGCCCACCAGTCGTTCCCCCCCCCCCACATCTACCCAGCATGCCAGTATGGTTCCCTGCAGGCACAGGATACCCTTGGGGGGGGGTCCCCCCACCCCGGGTAATAATTCATAACATTAGAGATCAACTCTAGGCCTTTACACACTTTAGTTAGCACTCTACCACCAAACCACCTCCCAGTCCCACTCAGTCCAGTTTTAAAATTCCTAAGCTGTAAGTAGTAATGGGTTTGCATGCCTTTAAGTGTTTGTGTATGACACCATCTAGTGGCTCATATCTCTTACTGATACCATGAGAGTCATCCACTCTAGTACCTCCAGCTCTAGTTCACTAATTTGGGTAGCAATATAGTGTTCTCTCTTATGGTTATGATTTAATACTGGACAGCCATATTGCAATTTTTCATTATTACAGGGGCACAAGTAACATTCCATACATTTGTGCACGTGTGTAAAAGCTTCTTTATAGACAGAATGTTTGGAAGGTTTTGTTGCGGTCTGTGATAACAAGTTAATACTGAAGCATAGCTGCTCCATACACATCCATATGGTCCCATTACAGAAAATGAAAACATTTCAAGGACACACACCTGCCTCTTCTGAGAACCACACATTCTCATCTGTTCTTTTCTATCTCATTGAAAATATTGCTCTGAAGATACCTTGGTCTCAGCAACTAAACTGATTTCTTGACCAATGAGAAATCAGCTCCTCCCTTCCTGTTTTTTGCCTTCTTTTTAAAAAATACAATTTGATTATTGTCTCTGGGAGAGGGGGCTGAAAGACTATGAGAGCCGAGGATCAGGGAGTTTGCTGTGAGACTGTGTCTCCTAGGAATGTCAGAACTTGCACATAAAGTCTCACCAGCATCACTGACCAAACCTGAGCTGAAGAAGGACAGCAGTAGACAAGCCAGAGGAGACAGGGGAAATACCATGAGTCCTCAGCCCTACACAAAGAACGATAGGCTACCAAGGAGTGCTGGGGTGGGAGAAGAGAGCAGAGAGACCCCTTCTCCGTCCGTGGAGAACAGCACAGAACGCTAGATGGCCAGGAGATGCAGAGCTGTTACGTCAGTTGTCTTGAAAGTCCATGGAGAGCTGACATGCTTTTTGCTAGGTTTCTTCCCATCTATCTTAGTTTTTGTTAATATTATAAAATTTTTGTTAAGAAATTGATTTGTTACTGTTGGTAGCATGTGGAACCATTGTTGACTTTGGTCCATTGATTTTTATCTATAGCAATCTTGCTCTGAACACTCATTCTAGTAATATGTCTGTAAATTATCTAAATGGGTGTTCCGTTTAGATTTTTTTGGTTGTTAGTGTTTTCTAAACAAATAATAGCAGTTTCCTACCAACCGTTATATATTCGCTGTGTGTTTGAATGTTTGTCTCCCTCTAAAGTTTTACTGAGACCTTGTCACCAGTGTGGAAGGCTGGAGAGGCAGGAGAGAAAGGAGTGAGGAGACAAATCAAATGAATTCCTTTGTAGGGGAGGCTTGGAGGAGCCTGTCGCCCTATGTCATGGGCAGACGTGTAGAAGGTGCCATCAAGTGAAGGGTCCTTCCCGACGCTGAATGTGATGGTTCTGTGTTTGACTGAGCTACAAGAGCCTTTAGACTAGGCTGAAGCGGAAGTGTAAGGGGGTTCTTGGATTGTGGCCAGTTTTAAAGAAAATATATCACCAGCTACGTTCATTAGCTGCCATCTATCACCCTGAAGAAATTGTGAGTGTTGTATGCATGTGAGTGTGTGGTGCAGAGCCCATCTGTGTGCACACAGAGCAGGGCAGGACTTGGAGCATCTTGCACTTAACACTGCCATTGTATCACCTCTAGACAAGAGATAAGGATGTGCACAGCCACTTCGTTGCCTCAAGACAGGAAATCCAGATGTACGCAGCCGCTGTATTGCCTTGAGACAGAGATATGGATGTGCACAGCCATGCCAGCTCTTTACATGTGGGCTGGGGATTCAAACTCAGGGCCTCATGCTCATAGAGCAAGAATTCACCTTCTCTCCAGCCTAAGAAATTGTCTTCTATTTTTAATTTGCTTTAAGTTTATATTATGAATGATAATTGAATTTTATTAAAATATTTTCTGTAACTCCTACATAGGTCATATTAGATTCCATTCTTAAATCCACAGAGCTTTCAAAATAATTTTCAAGAGCCTTAGGTCATTTTAGCATCTTGCTTACATAGTCTAGGCTGTAATTTGTGCACAGTCCTGAAGGCATTTGCTAAGGTTGTTTGTAATATTTCTATCTACAATACTTGAGATGACCTGCAATTCCTTTTCCTCTTCCTTTTCTGGCACTCATTCTGTGATGCCCCAGAGAAGATTACAGAGGGCCTCTCACTTGCATATCCTCTGATTTCCCGCTTTGCTTTCCTCCTTAGAATCTCCACATATGAGGTAAAGATAATGCCTTCCTTGGACACGTGGTGAAGGTTAATTGGGAAGTTGGCTGGGTGATGTTGACTTTGGGCAATCTTCGCTGTCTTGGTAGTTTCTTTTAATCTTAGGATAATTCTTGTCCTGCTTTTTTTCATTTTGGTCACCCAGTCTGTATTTCTGTCCCATCCCCAGCCCCTGGAGTATATTTTTAATTTTTGAAATATATGATTTTCTTATTCAGTTTATTATAGCTGTCTTTTCTAATTTAATTGCTTTGTGTCCAATGAATGTGGATTGGTTCTTTGAAGTTTGTTATATTGCCTAGCAGGTCATCAATATTTGTCTAAAGCATGGTCAATATTTTGAAGTTATAGTCTAGAAAATAAAACTTTGAAAACGATATTTCTTTCTGGCAAATTGTTCCTTTCATCACTATGTGTTAGTGCTCTTGATTACTTACAACTTTACTGAGCGGATTTGTAGGAGCATGTGTTGTATGTGTCCTCAGATCTTCAACCCAAATATACACAGTACTCAGAAACAGCATTCTGGGCTGTGTTCTCCAGCTTAAATACAAATTCTCAGACTGTATTTGGTTTTTAAGGAGCTGTGCCGAGAACTCAGCATTCCTTCTGTGTTGGTCCTCCCAAAAGCTCCTGAGCTTGCTCTAGTGACCATGGAACTTTAGGCAAGCCCATACTGAGCCAGTCTCCAAAGCGACAGGCCAGTGAGTGTTCTGCACAAATGAAACATTGCTCTGCCTTCCAAAGGGATGGGTGGGACTGGAGCACTGAGAGCCTGAGCTTCGTGTTAGTGGAATAGATACGTTCTGCAGAAACTGTCTGCACTTCCATCTACTCTACTATTAACCAAATGTAGTAAAAGGATGTAGCCATGTGTTCATGGAGCTGTGTTCTATGCTATCACTGAGCCTGGCTCAGAGAGGCTGCCTGTGCCCTGCCAAATGGTGCAGTGGGAAGGAGGAGAAACTGGACAACCCTCTGAAATGGATAAAGAAAGTTTCAAAGTAAGAGCCATCTCAATAGTTCATATTTTGCTTTATTTATTTCATTTTTTCTATTCTCATTTTGCAGGCTGGTAGGGGAGGGGAAGTTGTGTCCCAGCATAGGTGTGGAGGCCAGAGAACAATTTGGCAAGAGTCAGCTCTCTCCTAACATCATATTGGTCTCAGGCATCACACTCAGAGCACCAGGTCATTAGGCTTGGTGGCAAGCACCCCTACCCACTGAACTCTCCCCAGCTCTGCTTTATTTGTTGCATATTACGCAGATACACAGAATGAGTTGTCACTGCTTGGAGGCCGTTCTTGTAGACAGGAAAGGAGCCTCTGTAGCATACTGCATCCTTCATGTTCCCATAGTGCCAAGGACTTTCCTCTAAACTTGGCTGAGTTATAATCTAGATGTAATAAAATATACCATCTTAGCTGTATAATTCAACTTGTCTTTATTTTAATGTAACTGCCAACCAGATCAAGATGTCTGAAATGTTTCTATTGTTCCAGAAAGTTCTCCTGCATCCCTTTTCTAGTCAGTCCTGTCCCTATCCCAGAGGTACTCTGATGTCTGTCTCTGGATGGTTTTGTCTACATTTGTACTTTACATAAAGTGTGTACAGCCACACAGCACGTCATAGCAGGGATGCATGCTTGGAAATGTAGTGTTAGGTGGTTTTGTTGTTAGATTGACATCATAGACTTCATGTAAGCCTGGGTGGTATGGCCTGCACTCATCTAGATTATACTGTGTGTTTAGTCATTAGCTGTGAGGCCGTTGTGTAGCACATGAGTATATAAACGTAGATTCTTCCCTGCATTTACTACGTTTTGATAGTCATCAATTTGCTGTGTTTATCACCATTTTGTCAATTGCTGGATTGGATTCCACTGGAGAAAAGCTGTCATAGCATTTGCTTGCTCGTTTTCCAATCTTCTTTCTACTTTTTGGCCTGCACAAAGTCACTATGGATGGTCTTGTTATGTTTATTTATCTATTTATTTGAATGGGCCTAAAGCTCTATTTCTTCTCGGTAGAAACAAAGGAATGTCGTATGAATGTCTGAATTTATCAGAAACTTACTTTATTGGAAATGCTAAATTCATCAGAGACAGTTGGCACTGAGCATCTGTGTAGTTCACTTACGTCATTCTGATTGTTTTAGATTTGCATTTCCTTGATGGGGGAAGGCACTGAGTGTCCTTCTCATCTGTCATCTGCAATGAAGCATGGGTCTAGACTATTGCTGTGAAAAGTCATATGATGTCCTAGATTTAACCCTTTGCGCTCTCTCTCTCTCTCTCTCTCTCTCTCTCTCTCTCTCTCTCTCTCTCTCTGTGTGCGCGCGCGTCTCCTGTGGCTATCTGTCTTTCTGCCTCTCTCTCTCTATCTCTTTACCCTAGTATCTCTCTGTATGTCTACAAGAGAGTGTATTTTCCATGGCTTGCCCTTAAGAACAGTTTTTGGTGTGTGGAAGCTTTCAGTTTTGGTGGCATCATCTATAACTTGACCTCCTCTGTCATCTGTGTCTTCTGTGTCCTGTCTGAGGAGTCTTCTTCCCGTTGCAGAGTCATGACTGTGTTATTCTGTGTTCCTTCTAGAAAGTTTTCAGCTTTCTCTCTTCATTCAGGGCTGTGAGTCACCTTTAGTTAACTTTTTGTGTGCTATAAGATAGTAGATGATAGTTTATTTTATCCATATATGGATATCTATTCTCTTGGCCATGTTTTATTAAAAAGACCTATTTCCCCACTAAACTGAATTGTCGTGTTTGTCAAAGTAAGTGATAGTTAGACATGAGTTTTTCTAGACCTGCTCTTCTCTTCCTAGCACTGTGCCTCAGCCATTCTCTTCTGGATCATAGTTTATGATGTTGTGGAATTTCAGTGCATTTGCTTTGTATAATTGTCCTTTTAGTGCGTGAGAATGTTGTGTGAAGGGCGCAGGGAAGTAACCCACAGATTCTTTCAGTTGCCTTCTCTGGGCTAGACTGCTCCATCACGGATTCGCCATCTTTATTTTTTTCTAGGTGCTGCATAGATTTGAAAATAATGGTAATTTTTATTAAATCTAGTATTTTTGTTTCCAGAATCTGCATGATCATGTCTTTCATTAATTATGGGAACATTCCGTATCTGCATTTTCATAAAAATTGCCTTCAATTTTTTCTTTCTACTAAACCCCTCAGGATATAATGCAGGCCATCTCATTATATTGCTTATTTCTTAATCTCTCTTTAATAATTTCCATCATTCTAATTTCTCCCAGTTGCATCTTTGCCTTCTTATTACTTTTCTACTTCTACCTTGAAATTGATTCTTAAAAAAAAAAAAACAACCCAACAACTCTTGTTTAATCTGATTTTCAATCTTTTAACTGTTGAGTTTTCAGTAATTGTCTTTTTTTCCTTCTAGAAGTTGTGTATCATGTTTTCCATAGGCCCCGAAGTTTGTGCACTCCAGTGCCGTGTTTTCCTTCCGTCTCTGCAATTTTTAGGTGTAGATGTCAGTCTGCACTGAGGTTACTCTCTCCTCCGCTGCCTTAGCACTTTTTCACGTGATGACTTAGCACTTCAGCGCATCCTTCCTCATTAGATTTTTCTGTAGAAGTTAGTAGTTTGGGATGGTTAGAAGGCTGGGAAACTGGTTGAGTTTGTGTCTTCCAGACAGTTTTGCTGGGAGGCTTAGAGGCGTGTATATCAGGCTCCACTTTCGTTAGGCATTTTTGATTTGATTTTTTTGTTTTTTTCTATCTAGCTTGTGATGTACATTTCAGGTACACATTCAAATGCAGGAAGACCATTGACTATGACACGGAGGAGCTGAGTCCTTTCCGTCATAGCTGTTTAAGTTGTGCTTCTGGAGTGTGGGGTGGGACTCTCCTAGTTAGCACCTGCTTTCTAGTCTGGGTTTTAATGCCTCCTTAGTTTTTCTTTGGTGAAATTACAACAGTATACAGATGAAAATCAGATCAGAAAAGCTGCATGGAGCTAGATCGATTGATAACAATTGCCATGGAAAGAGTAGGAAACTGGAAAAGCAGGTAAGAGTATTAATACCTTGCAGAAACCTGAGCAGATACTGGCTGTTTTCACTGTCATTTAAAGAAATGTGTGGTTAGAGTGGTCTGCATGACGGCTGAGTAGTTACTGTCCTTGGATAACACGTGTGTCTGTGCTGCAGAGTGATGGCTGTAACAGGTAGTTTGGAATTCATTTAGTCTTTTAATGAAAAGGAGTGTAATTTTCTTTTTCCTGTTCTCAAACATGCTCAATAAATCTACTTATCACTTTCCAAATTGAACAAATTTCCTCTGTGTATATTGTACCCTGACTTTTATAATGAAAACAAGAGTAAAGATGGTTTTCTTCCAGTCCTCTGTGTCCTGTTTGCTGCCTTACCACACCCTGTGTCTTCACCTTGCTCCTTCCTTATTCCTCTGTAGGAAGAGCCCCTAAGAATAGCCTGAGTTATAGATGGTCTGTCCAGGCAGATTGCTGAGTCGTGAGTAATAGATATTCTATCCAGGCAGATTGCTGAGTCATGAGTAATAGATGTTCTATCCAGGCAGATTGCTGAGTCATGAGTAATAGATGTTCTATACAGGCAGA
>CABHPP010171494.1:0-16262 GCA_902168425.1 Peromyscus attwateri
ACTTTTTAAATAGCCTCACTCTAGAAGGTACATCTTGGAGTATTTGGCAGGAGAAAGGGGAAATGATGAAATTATATTATAATCTCAAAAATAAAAGAAGGAAGAAAAAGATAGTCTCACTCTGTAACATATATTATCTTCAAAATCACAGCAATTCTCCTGTTTCAGCCTCCTGAATTTGGGCTTCACACTATCATGCTTGGTAGTTTAGTTTTTTAATACTTAGCTTTCAGCTCCTTACAGAAAGAGATAGACAAGTTCATCCTTTTGTTACCAGCAGCTGATCTCTACTCTAAGAAACCAAAGCCAAATACTTTACTATGTTCTTGGCTAAGAAGCCCTTATGATTAGTAACAAATGAAGCACACAAAGTGCTGGCACACTGTGGCAGGCCAACTAGTTCTTTTATGAATGATGGACTAGGAATGTATCTCTTTAGAAGATGGTGAACTTGCTCACTGGATAGGATAGATTGATGGAATGTAAAGAAAGCATAATGGCTTTCGGGCTATGGAATTGAATGGCTCTTGCTGAGCACTGTTAGTCCTCTGCTATATGATGGGTTGGATTTCCAATGAAGTCATAGATCATTATGAAATCCAGAGCTTATTTTGGTGGTATCCAAGGACACTCACTTTTAGTTTCTATGACGAGGAATAGGGAGAATTTCAACTTTCACAAAATAAATTGGAAATAGGGTTTTCTTTTATTGTTTTTGATGTGCATTTGACCAACATTCGAAACTTAATGTGGCAAAATCACAAGGAAATATTGGAATTTTTAGATGAGGAGGAGGATCCTAGATGTGTAGGAGGAAAGATACTAGTGACCAACTGAAGTACCAAACAGGCTAACCAAGTTCCCAGCGATGAGCTTGGACTCAGGGAAGGAAGTGTGCTAAAAAGCATGCATAAATTACACCTGCACAGATATAAGCTACATAGTTATAGTGTTTACCCAAGCCATTGAAAAATGGCACAGGAAAGAGGGAGTGGTATGGAAAGACTCTCTGCTGGTTTCGTGGGTTGATACTGGAGACTGGCAGAAGAGACGAACTGCCTGGTGATGATAGACCTCTGAAACTGTTGAAGTTAGATGCGGCAGTCAACTAAAAGCCTTAGTTCAGAGATTAAGGATTGATTATAATTATTGCAATAAACTAGAAAATCAGAATAGGAGTCAAAACATTCTGAGACACATGGAATTGCAAAGATGATGAATAAATATAGTTCCTTGAAGAAAAGTAAATGGGAAACTGACAATGGTAATACTAAGAAGAAAAAAAATTAAGAATGGATTAGGAGTTGTCCTCTAAGAAAATGACATAATTTCTTATTTGGCTCCTACTACTGAACTGTACTAACATCATGAAATATGGCACATTAAGGGGTATCTGTGTACTTGGAAAAAAAAACAAAGATTTCACTGTAATATGGCAAACATACATGGCAGTGGTTCTTAAAATAAATCTGTAGGAGAGATGGTTCTGTGGTGAGTAAAATGAAAACATTCTAAGGACTGATAGACGCTGCATCTGGGAGTCCATTCTTTGTTCCAGGCCTAAATAATATCTTAGCACCTCTGCTAAAGGAAAGCAGCAATGTGGGGATACAGATAGTCCAGATAAAGCTTACCATGTATTCCTTTAGTTTTCAAGCCATCTGGTGGTCATTTTCCTGGTCTCTGAATGAATAAATGAAGCTGACATATTTTGAAGTAGGTACAATCCTTACATGGGACTCATAGTCAGTATGGCAAAGACTGTTATAATGGATAAATCTAAGCAGAAGTCATTTCAACTGCATGCAGCACACACAGTAATTTAACAATAAAATTATATTCTGGGCAATATTTTTACATAGAAATTAGTACTACCATTAAGGATTTTTAGGTGGTCTCCTCCATACTCCCACTTCAGTTAACTGTGTGACCTCTGTGTAAATTAGATGGGAGTAATGCTGACAAAATTGACCACACTTTTGTTGTGACTCCAGTCAAAATGCTAGGTCTGGTACATTTTCTACAGTAAACACAAAAATCGTCAGACACAAACCCGACTATTGACTTGGCCACTGAAGAATGTTTTCCCACAATATTGGCTATTTCCCACATTATACTAAAACAATATTGGATAGTTGAGCTTTCAAATAAAGCTAACATCAATACTTAATTTTAGATTTTTCCCTCAGGCTACATAAATTTTCTTACCCTTTGCTATAATATAGACTGAAAGATGTCATCGAAATATCTCATAGAAGATAATTTGATATGATATTGGTGGCATTCTCTACTAGGGGGGCACAAATAAATGTTACTAAAAGTTTTGATATGACACTGGAGGTACATCACTTGAAAGCCTGGGTTTGCAATTTCCATTATTATTTATTTATTTATTTATTTATTTATTTATTTATTTATTTACTGTTTGCTTTATTTTTATGTGTGTGTGTGTGTGTGTGTGCCTAAGTACAGTCGTGTGCAATGTGTGCACGTTGTGATTTCAGAGGCCAGATGGTAATATCAGAATTTGGAAAAGTAGAGTTAGATCTTGATGAACTGCTAATGATGTGCTGAAAATTGAACCCAGGTCTTTCTGGAATAGTAGCCAGTGTTTTTTGACTGCTGAGCCATCTCTCTAGGTCCTCCATGAATGTTAAGGGCCAAGGTTTCCAAAGTATTTCAGAATGTGCCAAAACATAGTTTCTAAGCTGAAAGGCAAAGCATTACACATTGCACTGTCTGTCAGGAGTTATGAAGCTCAATTCCTATGGGATTCTTTAGGGTTTGTTGCGTAACTTTATAAAACAGTTGTTTCTCATATTTGTTGATTATAGCCACTTTAATCATAGAATCTCTATAATAGCTGAGTACGAATTTAGAATATATATTCTATTAGCACTTATGTAACCACGCATAAGTTTTTATTACATAAAAGGATGAAAATGGATAGAATACATAAAGTAACTCAGCTGTATGCTTGTAGTTAAGTCAGAATAAGCCTAGGACTGTGGCCAGCCATGACCATAAACAAGTATGACTGCATAGTACCAATATGATGTTAGAGTTATCTGTACTGGAATAATTTAAATATCCTTTGATGAAAGCACACATCCATTGTTTTTCTCCTCTTGATTCTTATCTCTCTGATATATCTCTTACCTGTTAATTTTTATGAATTTAGAGCTGATGTTGTGCTTTCATGGTTTAAGATCCTGGAAAATGCAACGTGCATTTGGTATTTCATAGAGATGGAAATCAAGTAAAATATTATTGATAGAGTTTTTTTTTTTCTTTTTTTAAGGGATGACAAATGAGGAAAACTACTATCAATAGACACGGAGAGATTTTCTACATTTAGCAAAAGAAGAACATGAAAATTTAGTTGATGCTCATATGAACTCTAGGCTTTGACTTCTGGTAGCTTACTAAGCACAGGAAATATGAGTTGTGAAATTCTCTTTTTTTTCAGCATAGGTGATTTTAGTTATCATACTTATTTTACTAACTATTTATAAAATCTTGTAGTGACTTTCTCTCTCTCTTCTTAGGTGACATGTTTTGTAAGTATTTTACCATTACAATATTGTCTTACACTTAAGAGACTCCCCTCTACATACACCTGAGAGTAGCAGGATGGTACACCAATTCAACTTCCTTCAGTGAATGTATCTCCCAAAGGATAGTGAAGAAACCCCTTGTCCAAAAAACAAAACAAGGCATGCGCGCGCGCGCGCGCACGCGCGCGCACACACACACACACACACACACACACACACACACACACACACTAGTTTCCCAGGGAGACAGGTCTCTTTCCAGTCTCATTATAAATGGAAAAGATTCCTACAGAATCCCAATCCACCAAATAGTTGGCAAGGGTAACCCTGAGCAGCTTCCTAACAGTTTGTCCCGTTCATGTTGATCACCAGAGACCGGTCTCAGGTGTCTGGTTGGAGCCTAATCAAGTCATCCATAGTCAGGAGTGGGCTCTGGACCTGCTGCAGCATCACACAGCTGGAGGCATGGATGGAAGTGTTCTGCCCTTCACATTCCAGATCAGATCCTCCATTCATTACTTTGCTCTAAATGGTCCCACAAGAATGACTTGAGTCTGGCCTGAGGCTGTGAACCATCTCTCTGGCTGAATGAGGGTATGGCTGTGCACCTCAATACAGTGAAGTTATTCCACATTCCTTTTCAGTACAGAACACCAGTGGGTGTTAAATTATTCAAGCCTGATCTGCTGTGCTTCCTGGATAAAAGAGCATTTTTTTTTTTTCTGTTTCTGTGTCATGAGAAGCTCAAACGTGTTGCTGAACAGGGCAATTCCAAACAATTGGTTGAGGAATGTCTAAGTTTCATGTCTTTTAAGAGTATTCACAGAAAAAACATGTCAGTGCTAATAAAGGCTGTGGGAGTAACCTGTAGGAGGTGTATTCTTTACCTTGATAATTTTAAATTTAAATATTGTCCTATTCTTCCTAAATTATTTTGTTTCTATCCACATATTTGAATCTTTGTCCAAACATCTTCATAATATACTGAAAACACTCCATCTTCTCCTAAAGCTGCCCTCAAGTATTTATTGATTCTCATTTATTTCTTATACCTGAGTCTCAACTACATATTTACCTATCTATTTGTATTGAACAAAAGCTCTCATGGCCACATATTGTTTAGATTGGCTGCTTGTGGGATAGGGGAATCCAACTTTACTTAGGGACCTCAAAAAATAACCCAAAGCAGAAAATTTTGCTTATTTTTTATATCACCATCTCTTAATCTTATAACTGAATCAGTTCGAATAGTATAGATTTAGGTGAACAAACACTGATATTTTTATTACATATATATAATTTCCAAGTAGGAGTGCTCATACCTGTTCCACAACACTTTTCCAAGCTAAATTTCTAGAACATTTTAGACAAGTTACATAATTGAATTCAATAATTAATTCTGTGATCATGATTAAAATCATTCTACTGAGTTTTCACTAACTTTGAAAACCTTATATATTCTCTCTTCTCTCTTCCTTGCCTATCCCCTGAAGGAGAGGGAGAAGAACCCATAACAGGTACACACAATGGTAATGGGAAATGAACCCCCGTTGTGTATTTCCACTTAGCTAAATTAGTTTCTCCTTTCTCCATCAAACTTCTTGTTTGGTTGAGTGATGTCATGGTGCCTTGCATTTGCCTATTCAATGGCATGAACTGTGAATGACATTTAGAACTTTCTCTGTTGTTTAGAAAGAAATAAAGGCTCAGCATAACTTGCTCAGAAAACTCATAGATAGAAGGAGAGCAGTTTCTTGGAACCAGACAGTTTCCATATTCTATCATAAGCAATAGGTAGCCACTGCCCCGTAACTACATCAAAATGTACATGACAAGATTCTCCCTGTCATCAACTTCTGGAAGAACATCTAAATTTATAGATCTCCACATTCTTTTCCAATATATTGTTACAATATTCTAAATATCTAAATAGAGTATGAACATTAAATTATTAATAAACTCATTAGAAGGAATTCCAACAACATAATAAGATTTAATTGTATTTATTATAATGTGTGGTGATATATTGTGTATCTTAATTAAATTTGCCTGAAAATCAGAGAGCAGAACAAGCCACTAGATTAAACATAGATGCCAGGCAGTGATAGCACACACTTTTAATCCTAGCACTCGGGATGCAGAGTTCTGTCTGGATCTCTGAGAGTTCAAAGACACCCTGGACTACATGAGAGGAGAAAGGTATATAAAGCATGAGGAGACAGGAGTGAAAGGCTTTTCAGCTGGATCCCTTTTGGCTGAGTACTCAGAGACATTCCGTCAGGGATTCCTGAAGTTGGCAAGTAGCTGTGGCTTGTTCCTTTGTTTCTTTGATCTTTCAGCTTTCACCCCAATATCCAGCTCTGGGTTTGTTTTTTTTATTATAAGAGCATTTAGAATTTGTGCAACAATAATATATGGAGATTTTTTTTGGGTTCCAGATGGTTTGTAGGTCCCTTTTCAAGCACAAACCCTGCCCCAGATGTGACTCCTTGACTGGAAAACCTTCAGCCATGAGACAAAGGACTGGAGAAATACTCCAAAGAACAACATAACCACAACAACAGGGGAGTGCAGAGGAAAGATCTCAAGTTCTTCTTACAATGCTGTCCTTAGTAGCTAGATAAACAATTTATAAACAGCAGTCAAAATACTCTTGTCTCCCTATCTACCACTACTCTCCTTTCCAGGTCCCTGTGTGTCCCATGGCTGTGCTGGACACACCATATACTGAACTAGAATGAAAAGAAAAGAAAAAAAAAAAGTTCATCAGAGCATTATACCACTTTGAAAAGAATGAAATTAAAATCATAGATTTATTGATGATATTTATATACAGATAGCGTGTGTGTGTGTGTGTGTGTGTGTGTGTGTGTGTGTATATATATATATATATATATATATATATATACTGTTATTTGAACTGATTTTTTCTATTTTTCTCATTACATTATAGTTAATATAAATATGGTACTATACACTTGTATGAATCTAACAATTTCTTTTTTTTTAACTAAGCATGTAGAAAAGCTAAGTGAATACTCTCTGCCATCTATTCCAGGGTTTCCCAAGTGGTGTTTTTCATCAAGGTTAAAAATGATGAGTGCATTTTGTCTTCACAATGATCTTGGTATTGATTAATACCAATGAACCTTACTATTAATGTTAAACCTAAAATGACATGCAAAGCATTCAGCTGAAATGTGAAGTCCTTTAAGATAATTTACTATAAGTTTTCTCTCTGTCTCCCTTTTTCTCTCCATCTCTCAACTGTCATCATATGAGAAGTTCATTTCTATCTTGGGCTCTTTACCATGGTGCCCTTCCTCAACCCAGGACTAAAGTTGTCTTCTTTCTTTTTAGGTTTTTTTTTTTTTTTCAAGTATTTTGCCATAGTGACAGAAAGTCGAATAATACAATAAAATCTGAAATGTCTACCTTTTAATTAGTCAGGATTCTCTAGAGGAACAGAAGTAATATATCTTATATAACCAGACAAGACATCCAGTGAAGGGATTGGGACATCAACCCAGCCACAAAGTGTGGGAGCCCACAAAGGACTCCAGTTTGTGGCTTTATTCCATCTTGACTCAAGGTCAGAGAGTTCAAGCTTCTCTATCGTAACAGGCCTGGCGGTGGTGGTGCATGCCTTTAATCCCGGCACTAGGGAGGCAGAGCCAGGCAGATCTCTGTGAGTTCGAGGCCAGCCTGGTCTACAGAGCAAGATCCAGGACAGGCACCAAAACTACACAGAGAAACCCTGTCTCAGAGAAAAAAAAAGAAAAAGGTATGGCTACCCATCAACACTACATAACAGAATGTTTGGCCAAAGGCATGGCTACCCATCAAGGCTGGATAACAGGATGTTTGGCCAAAGGCAGGGTTACCAGGTGTCTTGAAAATTTAGGAGCTGTTTACACTTGTTTGTACCTTGAACCGTGATGTCCTTGAGAGGGGGAGGTTTTTTTTACCCTCCTGCTTTGGTTATAAAAAGGCCCTGAGTAATAAACTCAGGGAGACTGTGGTATTGACCCAGCGCCCTCCTGATGCTATTCTTTGTCTTTTTCTTTGACATCATCTGTCTCTATTTTTCTTGTTATTTCTCAATCCTCACTTCCCCATTCAAGAATGTTCTATAGTTGGGCGGAATCCGGCATCAAAGCCTTCGACCTACAATCTGTCCTGTCTCCAAGATAAGCTGTGGTAAAGGTGGCCCAGTAATTGTAGGAGTGACTAACCAATGACTAGTCCATCTTGAGACCCATATGCTGAGAGGGAGCTCACTCCTGACACTGCCTGGAGGGTCAGGACCCAGAAGCTGGATATCTCAGAGACCTAGGATAGAACCAAATAAGAGTGGCTGGATATCTCAGAAACCTAGGATAGAACCAATCAAGAGTGGCAAAATCAACTGTCTCACTTATCCAGAGGGCCTGATCCAGTTGGGGGCTCCTCAGCTATTGGTTCATAGTTCACGTGTTTCCATTCATTTGGCTATTTGTCCCTGTGCTTTATCCAACCTTGGTTTCAACAATTCTCACTTATACAAACCCTCCTCTTTCTCGCCAATTAACTTGATCTGTTTGGGAGCGTCCAGGCAGTGGAACCTGGTCCTGTACTCAGTGCATGAGTTTGAAACCTGGGGCTTATACAGGGACACTTGGCTCAGCCTGGGAGGAGGGGACTGGACCTGCCTGGACTGAATCTACCAGGTTGAACTCAATCCTCAGGGGAGTCTTTGCCCTGGAGGAGATGGGAATGGAGGGTGGGCTGGGGGGAAGCGATGGGGGGGGGGGGGGGCAGGAGAACAAGGGAATCCGTGGCTGATATGTAAAATTAAATTAACTTATAAAATAAAAAGAGTGGCAAAATCAATCAATCAATCAATCAATCAAAGTCAATGAAATGCTTCCTAATGACATCCTACTATAATCATAGATTGGTGCCTAGCCCAAAGGTCATCATAGAGGCTTCATCCAGCAACTGATGGGAACAGATGCAGATAACCCTAGTGAAACATTAGGCAGAGCTAGAGAAATCATGCAGAAATGGGAGAGGAAGGATTATAGCCACCAGAGGGGTCAGTGACACCATAAGAAAACCCATAGAATCAACTAACCTGGGCTCATAGGAGCTCACAGAGACTAAGCCAACAATAAGGAGCCTCCATAGGACTGACCTAGGCCCTCTCCATATGTGTTACAGCTGTGTATCTTGGTCATTTTGTGGTACTCCGGGCAGAGAGAGCAGGGGCTGTCTCTGACTCTGTTGCCTGCTTTAGGTACCCTTTCTTCCTACTGGATTGCCTAGTTCAGCCTTGATAGGAGAGGAGGTGCCTAGTTCCACTGCAACTTGATATGTCGTGGCTGGTTAATATCCATGGGTGGCCTGCCCTTTTCTAAAGAGAAAAGGAGGAGGAGGAGTGGATGGAAGGGTGGTTAAGGGAGAGGGACCTGGAGGAGAGGAGGGAGAAGAAAGTAAGGTCAGGATGTGAAAACAACAACAAAGGGGAGATTATTTTTATTAAATGACACTCAAAACACATGGTACTTAAATTCTGGCTTATTTCAATTTACCAAGGAAGTATCCATGGAGAAAGCCAATGCTGGTAATTTATAATTGTGTTAGAGAAAAACTGTCATTTGAAAAATGACAGGAAGAGGTATGGTCAGAAATAACTAAAACTTTGGTCTGTTCAGGGCAAAAAAAAAAAAAAAAATCAGTCCTTTTAGGAGTGATGTCTAAAAATCCATAATTTAGATAATGAGGGAATTTTACATACAAGTAAACAACTCAAAACATTTCTGTTGCAATCATTTTTATGAGGTTGTTAACTTTGACTTAGTATATTTTTATTGTTTTTTTTTTGAAAGAGCAGAGGTCCTCTTACAAATACCTCTCATCAATATACTGTTTTTATGAAGCAGAGAGAAGCAACATCATTTGTCACATTATAGACCAAGAAGCAAAATGGCTAGGTTCTTATTTTATAATAGTTTAAAGGAAGATAGCTATTGTGATTTTAAATAATTTTTTATTCCTCTGGTGGAATTACAAGAAATATAGGAAGAATTATGCAAAAATTAAGTATCTGCAGATGATTTCATAATGAAGTATGGTAACTCTCCAACAAGGTAGTTGGATTTAAACTTGAAATATTACATAAAATAGGTATTTTAAAAATTACTTCAAACGTAAGCACACCTGTGTTGGAAAAAAAGGGTTTGGATTTTCAAAGACAAAACATGTCCATTCCTATTTGGTGTAAAGTTATTATTTTCTACAGTCAAAAAATTAACAGAGCTTTTTAAAGTTAAATTAAGGATATTAAAAAGAATGCAGTTCCAAAAGTTCAGGAACACTTAAATCTAAACATATTATTTATTTATGTGTGTTTCCATACACTCATTCAAGTAGATATGAAAATGTGTGAAGTGTGCTTATTATGTGTGCATAGTCAGATTGACAGCACGTGGAAGAGACATTCAATATTTTAGTCTTAAAGCATGTCTCAGAAATATTAAATTACATAGATCAGCTAAATGTGAGATATTTGACAAACAGGGGTCAGGATTTTTGTTTGTTTGTTTTTGCTTGTTTGTAGGGCTTTCTTATTTTATCATGTGGAGATACTTCCAGAATAAAGTGATAATTTGTCCTCAGGTTTTCCGTCCAATATTTAGATTAAGTTCTAACACCTGATGCCTAAGAGACTGTGGACCACAGAAATTTAAATCAATATTGAGAACACAGGCCATGTTGGCTCTGACTAGACAGAAACAAAAGCCAACATCTGCTGCCCCTATTTCCCAATCCTATTTACTCTTTTGTTGATAAAATCTTTTACAATATTCATCACCTCTCATCAAAAATTTTCATCCTGAATAATCTGAATATTTTATGTGTAATCAATAACTTTTTACTTTTCCCCCCTAAGCAATTTAGTTAACTACTGACAGTTCAATTGTCTTGGTGTTTTTAATCTACCCCACTGCTTTAACAGTATGATTTTTTTTCTTTACGTGTAACTTCTTTATATTGATATTTTCTTTACATACATAAAGTAAAAATTCTTTACATGCAAAGTATGTCTTTCCATATAGTGTAAGATGTTTTATATTGAATAACTATCTTTATTCCTTCCTTCTGTTGTTTGCTCTGAGCCTTCTATACCAACCCTGTGAGCTGTTAAGGCCTCTTCATTCAATATTCAATTTTCCTGAGAAAAAGCTCATCCTCTTCTTCACTTCACTGGCGATGCGCTAGCGTATTCTTTCATGATGTACATAATTAATTGTCTTCTAGCTCGGCCCTTCCCTTCTCCAATCTATCAAATACAGTATACACAAATTAATCTTCTTAAAATATGGATTTGATCATGCAACTCCATTGTCACTGAATATTTACTATGTCTATCCCAACATGGAGAAATTTCTTTGCTTGGCATCCAATCTCTGTTACTATGGATACATTATTTTATAGATTTTATTCAGGAGACACATACAATAATAATTTCCTGCTATACAGGATGAAGTGAACAGAATTTATACTTTCAACATTTTAAAGTATTCTGATAAAGAAAGACACATGCAGGATGCCCTTATGTTATAGGGGGTGAATGTAACATTTATAAACAAAAATAACTATTGTCTCTCTCAGAAGAATAAAACGTTTGGGTTACAATTGTGATTCTTTCACTGGGAAGATCACTACAAATTATTCACTCCTCATAAATATTTAAATAGTAATCACCATCACATACACACATGTTTTTAGTAGTCTAAAGCTTTGTAGCAGATAATACCTCTTTTAACATGAAAGAAGTGTTTTATCACTGTATCTCTGTGAAATTCTTTATAGTTTTATTATTTTGTAAACTTGGCAATGACAATGGGTCTGTTTTACATTCTCTGACTTTATAAAAACCCCTTGAGGTCTCAGTAGACTGCTTCATATTTAATGAACATTCAGTAAAATAAATGTTGAATAATTTTAAGACATGTAAAACGAGGTCTCCTTCTGGTTTAAATTTGCATATGTTTGATTGCAAAGAGTACAAAAGTTTGTATTCTTTTATTCTCCACACGTGTTTTTCTTCTAGAAGAAAAAGCTAGTCTCTACATATATCAGTTGTGATTTGAAGATGAAATGCTACTTGTAGTTTCCTATGATGAGCCTATGTCAGGAGCTGGCAGTTTTACTTTGAAATATGCTATAAATTTTAAGAGATTGGCCTATCTCGAGGAAATAGGTTAAAATGGACATGTATCATTTTGCCTATATTGTACCATGCAGTCCCTCTCCCCCTATATATAATATAATGCATATTATGTGTGACATATAATTATATATAAAAAATCTATCTCCACCTTCCTCTTCTTCCTATGTACCTTAGATTAGAGGCCTCTGCCATGTTTCCAAATTCATGATACCTCATCAGAATTTCAGAACCAATGGAGGCATAGACTATGGCTAATATTTCTGAAGCTGTGAGGTCAAAGAACATGGTGTTTTTAAGTTGTCCTTGAGAATTTTGCTCACAAAAGTATTAAAACTGTAACTCACAGATTTTTTTTTTTTTTTTGGTTTTTTGAGACAGGGTTTCTCTGTGTAGTTTTGGTACCTGTCCTGGATCTCGCTCTGTACACCAGGCTGGTCTCGAACTCACAGAGATCTGCCTGGCTCTGCCTCTGTAATGCTAGGATTAAAGGCATGCTCCCCCACAGCCCGGTGACAGAATATTTTTATAGAACCACGTTAGATATATGTACTCAATAGATTTCTTGACTACATATTATTATCAGCATTTTCCGAGATCCACATAGTTTGGAGTGGTATTTTATTCAGAAATTGTACTTAATGCTTTTCATTTCTTTTTTTATTCATTTTATGTACCAACCACAGATCCCCTTCTCATCTCACCTCCCACTCCCCTCTTCCTTCCCCGACCCCCCAAGACCTACCCCTCATCCCCTCATCCAACAGGGTAAGTTCACCCATGGGGGGACAACTAAGTCTGGTACATTCAGTTGAGGCAGGACCAAAAACCTCCCCGATTCATCAGGGATGAGCAAGGTGTCTGACCATATGAAGTGGGATCCAGAAAGCCAGCTCATGCACCAGGAATAGATCTTGATCACACTGCCAGGGGCCCCTCATTTCTTAACAATTTCTTTTCAAATGCCCCATTAATCATTCTTTTCCATCCTACTCTGGAATTTAAATATATCTTATATGTTTTTAGTTTGCATATGTCAGAATTAGACTTGAATATCTCCCAACAATTGGTTCTGCCCTATTTATCTTCAAGTTTACTAAATTCTTCATTTACCATTCTTAAGATCTTGTGTTTAATTTTTTGAATGTTCATCGTTTTAATCATTGGAGAATTTTCTGATCTCAGTTATTTAAAATAAGCACATTAGGCCCTAAATTTTCCACTAAATAAAAATATTAATTGAAAAACTTATAGAGTTACATTATAATTATAAAAAGAATAGACTGATTCTAAAAGATTAGATGTAAGATACCAAGAAGTTGAATAAAATAATCAAAAGGTAGGAACATTTGTGAGGAAAGTGATAGTTATATAAGTAATAAATACATTGTAAGCTTTCTGAATGGAAATTTCAACAAATTTGTGCTCGGGTAGAGTAGAAAAATCACATAAACATGGGCAAAAGAGATATATGGATTTGTATAGTCAAGGAGAAAAATCACATATTATAATATAGGAATTAGAAGAATAATTAGCATTTGTAAAATTTTGGAGTAGTAGGTTCCCGTTTCAATAACTGAATGTTTAGTCCATATATCATTATCCTTATTCCCATGAAATATTAACTTCTATATAAAAACTGTAATAGCACCATTCACAGCAAATTTTAAAGTCAAATATATCAAACAGAAAAATTAAATATTGAGAAATATAAAACAACAGAAATGCATATGAGTGAAGATGTCTGAAAGCAATACAGATATAAGGAATAACTACAAAATGAAGCGAAAATATATAACATACTTTTGCCAAATATATGTTTAACGTCTAAATGAATAGAGACAACAATAACAATGTGATTTGGTATTATTTAAAATATCTGAATAGTTTATATAGAAGAATCATTATTAAAGATTTCTGAAAGTATACAATTGTAAAATTATACAATGAATTGTATATTTGAAAATGATAAACTGTAAATTTATACAATGAAAAGATTTAAAACAGAAAAGATAGATGAAAAGGAAAAATTGCCATAATTTACACTGGAATGTGAAAAGTGGGAAGGAAGTGATGTTGGTGAAAGATACTGGTGACAGGAATTTAATGATATGTTAGAAAAATAGGGGACACTCCTAGGAGAAGTACAAAGGTACATCATAACAACAACTGGAAATGGATTTTACTTTCAACTTTTAAAAAAAATTAAGCATGATGCTGGGCAGCGGTGGCTCACGCCTTTAATCCCAGCACTTGGGAGGCAGAGAGAGTCAGGTGGATCTCTGTGAGTTTGAGGCCAGCCTGGGCTACAGAGTGAGTTCCAGAATAGGCTCCAAAGCTACACAGAGAAACCCTGTCTCAAAAAAAAAAAAAAAAAAAAAAGAAAGAAAGAAAAGAAAAAAATTAAGCATGAGGGAATAGGAAGAAAGGAAGAAATAGAACAAAAATGTCTGTAAAACTTAAAATATATAACTTATAGTCCATCTGAATAGGTGATATTCAGTAAAAAAAATGTTTTAATTAAAATAAATAGATAAAAAAATCTAGTACTTTCCTAAGAAACCAAATACATTGGCAGAAAGGGTAAAATAAGTGTATCAACCAAAGTAGGTAGAAGAGATGTAAGAGAAATAGAATTTCAGAAAAGAGGTTGGTAGCAAACAACGACAGGTAAAAATAAATTTCATCTTAAATTTTAGTAAACCAAAGGAAATGACATCGCTTGAAAGTAATATTTCATGAAGATATGATGATTTATATTCTCAAGATAAAAATATTATACAAACAAAATATCCCAACCACATGAAGTTGGAATTAGCAATAAAGGAAATTAGTAATGAATAATTTTTAAATCTTTTGATGGGAAACAAAATAAATTTCCTCAATGTAGACATTTTCTAATGGTATAGACAAACAAGATGAAATGGAGTATAAATTTTATTAAGTGTTAACAGATGCATGTCTAGATAAAATCATTAAAGAAGACAGCAAAGGAGAATAAAAGAAGTCCTAAAAGCAAGAGGCAAGATAAAGTAATGAAAATCATGGAAAATTTAAGTTGTATATCCATCTAAGTCCCTTTATGTCAGTACTTAGTGTTGGAAGAACAGGAGATTCTTTGAAAAGTTTCCTATATAAAGATATATTTAATTACAGAATATATCTACAGTACATGAGAAAAAGCATCAAGAGAAAACATAATTTTGGTGTGTCTAACCTCAGGACAGTTTTATTTTATTAATGTATGTGACAATAATGCCACAGGGAAATCCTTGGAACTACAGTGAAGTGTAAAGGGTCTTCAGTATATAGAACTATTGATGTGCATTAGTCAAAATCACTGTGTTGGCCGGGCGTTGGTGGCGCACGCCTTTAATCCCAGCACTCGGGAGGCAGAGCCAGGCAGATCTCTGTGAGTTCGAGGTCAGCCTGGGCTACCAAGTGAGTTCCAGGAAAGGCGCAAAGCTACTCAGAGAAACCCTGTCTAGAAAAACCAAAAAAAAAAAAAAAAAAAAAAAAAATCACTGTGGAGGTTTGGGCAAAAGACAGCAGGTGTCTATCATTTTGTCCAATAATGGAAGAATTGTACTATTATAAATTGAGTATAGGAAAAACAAATAATGAGCAGGAAGTGTTGAGGGGTGGTACGAAATGTTCAGATTTTCTAATTCATAATTCTAGGATGTAATTTGAAAAATCGTACATGGACATACATATGAATCTGAAGAGAACAAATTTTAAAAGGTTAAGAGAAAGGAAAAATAGGTTAAGTGGAAGGAAAAAGTAAATTTGAACAAGCAAACCGAAAGTAATCAACAAAACAAAAATAAAGTTCTTTGAAACAAAGCCACTACAAATATGACATAATCATGACTTTTACTTTGTCATTAGGAACAGCAATTTTCATAAAGGATGGATCCCTAGAAATCCACATTTTGTAAGAAATATGTTTTTAAAATTCAAATCACTGACTACAATGAAAGTAATAAAATAGTTCATTCCTCATAATTGAAAGAAACAAGAGAGAAGGAAAAAGAATAGGAGAGAAATGAAAAACAAACATACAAAAAGAACGGAGGGACATGGAAGGGGAAGAGAATAACGGTAAGTGTATGGAGGAAAGGAAGGGACAGGGGAAGAAGGGAGGAGGAAAAGAGGGTCAGAAAAATGGCAATATTGACTCAATTTTGCAGGAAAATATTTCACAAAGAGCTTGTGATTGAAAATGCATCAATTTTAATTAAGAATAAAATTAGTCATCAGATCTTTAGAAAAGTAACAGAACCTCCTGAGATATAGTCCAGTAAATAGGAATATGTCTGTAAAGCTCCAGAATTACTTCCTTGGTTGAAATGTGTCCACTTGAAGTTCATACTGAGAACTGTACTTCACATCAACAAGTGAGGACCATGAGAAACAGCACCTGGACCATTATTGTGAGGATATTACTGAATTCACATGGATGCAGTTTGCTGAAAACGCAGTTTCTA
>CABHPP010171495.1:0-11046 GCA_902168425.1 Peromyscus attwateri
TTTATCCTGACTGTGGGCCAGGCAGGAAAACTCTAGCCACAGAGAGCAGTTTCTTGGAACCAGACAGTTTCCATATTCTATCATAAGCAATAGGTAGCTACTGCCCCGTAACTACATCAAAATGTACATGACAAGATTCTCCCTGTCATCAACTTCTGGAAGAACATCTAAATTTATAGATCTCCACATTCTTTTCCAATATATTGTTACAATATTCTAAATATCTAAATAGAGTATGAACATTAAATTATTAATAAACTCATTAGAAGGAATTCCAACAACATAATAAGATTTAATTGTATTTATTATAATGTGTGGTGATATATTGTGTATCTTAATTAAATTTGCCTGAAAATCAGAGAGCAGAACAAGCCACTAGATTAAACATAGATGCCAGGCAGTGATAGCACACACTTTTAATCCTAGCACTCGGGATGCAGAGTTCTGTCTGGATCTCTGAGAGTTCAAAGACACCCTGGACTACATGAGAGGAGAAAGGTATATAAAGCATGAGGAGACAGGAGTGAAAGGCTTTTCAGCTGGATCCCTTTTGGCTGAGTACTCAGAGACATTCCGTCAGGGATTCCTGAAGTTGGCAAGTAGCTGTGGCTTGTTCCTTTGTTTCTTTGATCTTTCAGCTTTCACCCCAATATCCAGCTCTGGGTTTGTTTTTTTTATTATAAGAGCATTTAGAATTTGTGCAACAATAATATATGGAGATTTTTTTTGGGTTCCAGATGGTTTGTAGGTCCCTTTTCAAGCACAAACCCTGCCCCAGATGTGACTCCTTGACTGGAAAACCTTCAGCCATGAGACAAAGGACTGGAGAAATACTCCAAAGAACAACATAACCACAACAACAGGGGAGTGCAGAGGAAAGATCTCAAGTTCTTCTTACAATGCTGTCCTTAGTAGCTAGATAAACAATTTATAAACAGCAGTCAAAATACTCTTGTCTCCCTATCTACCACTACTCTCCTTTCCAGGTCCCTGTGTGTCCCATGGCTGTGCTGGACACACCATATACTGAACTAGAATGAAAAGAAAAGAAAAAAAAAGTTCATCAGAGCATTATACCACTTTGAAAAGAATGAAATTAAAATCATAGATTTATTGATGATATTTATATACAGATAGCGTGTGTGTGTGTGTGTGTGTATATATATATATATACTGTTATTTGAACTGATTTTTTCTATTTTTCTCATTACATTATAGTTAATATAAATATGGTACTATACACTTGTATGAATCTAACAATTTCTTTTTTTTTAACTAAGCATGTAGAAAAGCTAAGTGAATACTCTCTGCCATCTATTCCAGGGTTTCCCAAGTGGTGTTTTTCATCAAGGTTAAAAATGATGAGTGCATTTTGTCTTCACAATGATCTTGGTATTGATTAATACCAATGAACCTTACTATTAATGTTAAACCTAAAATGACATGCAAAGCATTCAGCTGAAATGTGAAGTCCTTTAAGATAATTTACTATAAGTTTTCTCTCTGTCTCCCTTTTTCTCTCCATCTCTCAACTGTCATCATATGAGAAGTTCATTTCTATCTTGGGCTCTTTACCATTGTGCCCTTCCTCAACCCAGGACTAAAGTTGTCTTCTTTCTTTTTAGGTTTTTTTTTTTTTTTCAAGTATTTTGCCATAGTGACAGAAAGTCGAATAATACAATAAAATCTGAAATGTCTACCTTTTAATTAGTCAGGATTCTCTAGAGGAACAGAAGTAATATATCTTATATAACCAGACAAGACATCCAGTGAAGGGATTGGGACATCAACCCAGCCACAAAGTGTGGGAGCCCACAAAGGGCTCCAGTTTGTGGCTTTATTCCATCTTGACTCAAGGTCAGAGAGTTCAAGCTTCTCTATCGTAACAGGCCGGGCGGTGGTGGTGCATGCCTTTAATCCCGGCACTCGGGAGGCAGAGCCAGGCAGATCTCTGTGAGTTCGAGGCCAGCCTGGTCTACAGAGCAAGATCCAGGACAGGCACCAAAACTACACAGAGAAACCCTGTCTCAGAGAAAAAAAAAGAAAAAGGTATGGCTACCCATCAACACTACATAACAGAATGTTTGGCCAAAGGCATGGCTACCCATCAAGGCTGGATAACAGGATGTTTGGCCAAAGGCAGGGTTACCAGGTGTCTTGAAAATTTAGGAGCTGTTTACACTTGTTTGTACCTTGAACCATGATGTCCTTGAGAGGGGGAGGTTTTTTTTACCCTCCTGCTTTGGGTATAAAAAGGCCCTGAGTAATAAACTCAGGGAGACTGTGGTATTGACCCAGCGCCCTCCTGATGCTATTCTTTGTCTTTTTCTTTGACATCATCTGTCTCTATTTTTCTTGTTATTTCTCAATCCTCACTTCCCCATTCAAAAATGTTCTATAGTTGGGCGGAATCCGGCATCAAAGCCTTCGACCTACAATCTGTCCTGTCTCCAAGATAAGCTGTGGTAAAGGTGGCACAGTAATTGTAGGAGTGACTAACCAATGACTAGTCCATCTTGAGACCCATATGCTGAGAGGGAGCTCACTCCTGACACTGCCTGGAGGGTCAGGACCCAGAAGCTGGATATCTCAGAGACCTAGGATAGAACCAAATAAGAGTGGCTGGATATCTCAGAAACCTAGGATAGAACCAATCAAGAGTGGCAAAATCAACTGTCTCACTTATCCAGAGGGCCTGATCCAGTTGGGGGCTCCTCAGCTATTGGTTCATAGTTCACGTGTTTCCATTTGTTTGGCTATTTGTCCCTGTGCTTTATCCAACCTTGGTTTCAACAATTCTCACTTATACAAACCCTCCTCTTTCTCGCCAATTAACTTGATCTGTTTGGAAGGCGTCCAGGCAGTGGGACCTGGTCCTGTACTCAGTGCATGAGTTGGCTGTTTGAAACCTGGGGCTTAAACAGGGACACTTGGCTCAGCCTGGGAGGAGGGGACTGGATCTGCCTGGACTGAATCTACCAGGTTGAACTCAATCCTCAGGGGAGTCTTTGCCCTGGAGGAGATGGGAATGGAGGGTGGGCTGGGGGGAAGCGATGGGGGGGGGGGGGGGCAGGAGAACAAGGGAATCCGTGGCTGATATGTAAAATTAAATTAACTTATAAAATAAAAAGAGTGGCAAAATCAATCAATCAATCAATCAATCAATCAATCAAAGTCAATGAAATGATTCCTAATGACATCCTACTATAATCATAGATTGGTGCCTAGCCCAAAGGTCATCATAGAGGCTTCATCCAGCAACTGATGGGAACAGATGCAGATAACCCTAGTGAAACATTAGGCAGAGCTAGAGAAATCATGCAGAAATGGGAGAGGAAGGATTATAGCCACCAGAGGGGTCAGTGACACCATAAGAAAACCCATAGAATCAACTAACCTGGGCTCATAGGAGCTCACAGAGACTAAGCCAACAATAAGGAGCCTCCATAGGACTGACCTAGGCCCTCTCCATATGTGTTACAGCTGTGTACCTTGGTCATTTTATGGTACTCCGGGCAGAGAGAGCAGGGGCTGTCTCTGACTCTGTTGCCTGCATTAGGTACCCTTTCTTCCTACTGGATTGCCTAGTTCAGCCTTGATAGGAGAGGAGGTGCCTAGTTCCACTGCAACTTGATATGTCGTGGCTGGTTAATATCCATGGGTGGCCTGCCCTTTTCTAAAGAGAAAAGGAGGAGGAGGAGTGGATGGAAGGGTGGTTAAGGGAGAGGGACCTGGAGGAGAGGAGGGAGAAGAAAGTAAGGTCAGGATGTGAAAACAACAACAAAGGGGAGATTATTTTTATTAAATGACACTCAAAACACATGGTACTTAAATTCTGGCTTATTTCAATTTACCAAGGAAGTATCCATGGAGAAAGCCAATGCTGGTAATTTATAATTGTGATAGAGAAAAACTGTCATTTGAAAAATGACAGGAAGTGGTATGGTCAGAAATGACTAATACTGTGGTCTGTTCAGGGCAAAAAAAAAAAAAATCAGTCCTTTTAGGAGTGATGTCTTAAAATCCATAATTTAGATAATGAGGGAATTTTACATACAAGTAAACAACTCAAAACATTTCTGTTGCAATCATTTTTATGAGGTTGTTAACTTTGACTTAGTATATTTTTATTGTTTTTTTTTTGAAAGAGCAGAGGTCCTCTTACAAATACTTCTCATCAATATACTGTTTTTATGAAGCAGAGAGAAGCAACATCATTTTTCACATTATAGACCAAGAAGCAAAATGGCTAGGTTCTTATTTTATAATAGTTTAAAAGAAGATAGCTATTGTGATTTTAAATAATTTTTTATTCCTCTGGTGGAATTACAAGAAATATAGGAAGAATTATGCAAAAATTAAGTATCTGCAGATGATTTCATAATGAAGTATGGTAACTCTCCAACAAGGTAGTTGGATTTAAACTTGAAATATTACATAAAATAGGTATTTTAAAAATTACTTCAAACGTAAGCACACCTGTGTTGGAAAAAAAGGGTTTGGATTTTCAAAGACAAAACATGTCCATTCCTATTTGGTGTAAAGTTATTATTTTCTACAGTCAAAAAATTAACAGAGCTTTTTAAAATTAAATTAAGGATATTAAAAAGAATGCAGTTCCAAAAGTTCAGGAACACTTAAATCTAAACATATTATTTATTTATGTGTGTTTCCATACACTCATTCAAGTAGATATGAAAATGTGTGAAGTGTGCTTATTATAATAATAATATTATTATTATGTGTGCATAGTCAGATTGACAGCAAGTGGAAGAGACATTCAATATTTTAGTCTTAAAGCATGTCTCAGAAATATTAAATTACATAGATCAGCTAAATGTGAGATATTTGACAAACAGGGGTCAGGATTTTTGTTTGTTTGTTTTTGCTTGTTTGTAGGGCTTTCTTATTTTATCATGTGGAGATACTTCCAGAATAAAGTGATAATTTGTCCTCAGGTTTTCCGTCCAATATTTAGATTAAGTTCTAACACCTGATGCCTAAGAGACTGTGGACCACAGAAATTTAAATCAATATTGAGAACACAGGCCATGTTGGCTCTGACTAGACAGAAACAAAAGCCAACATCTGCTGCCCCTATTTCCCAATCCTATTTACTCTTTTGTTGATAAAATCTTTTACAATATTCATCACCTCTCATCAAAAATTTTCATCCTGAATAATCTGAATATTTTATGTGTAATCAATAACTTTTTACTTTTCCCCCCTAAGCAATTTAGTTAACTACTGACAGTTCAATTGTCTTGGTGTTTTTAATCTACCCCACTGCTTTAACAGTATGATTTTTTTTCTTTACGTGTAACTTCTTTAATATTGATATTTTCTTTACATACATAAAGTAAAAATTCTTTACATGCAAAGTATGTCTTTCCATATAGTGTAAGATGTTTTATATTGAATAACTATCTTTATTCCTTCCTTCTGTTGTTTGCTCTGAGCCTTCTATACCAACCCTGTGAGCTGTTAAGGCCTCTTCATTCAATATTCAATTTTCCTGAGAA
Organism: Peromyscus attwateri; assembly: GCA_902168425.1. Lineage (NCBI taxonomy): Eukaryota > Metazoa > Chordata > Mammalia > Rodentia > Cricetidae > Peromyscus > Peromyscus attwateri. The sequence goes on from CABHPP010171495.1 coordinate 5,523, forward strand.
AAAGCTCATCCTCTTCTTCACTTCACTGGCGATGCGCTAGCATATTCTTTCATGATGTACATAATTAATTGTCTTCTAGCTCGGCCCTTCCCTTCTCCAATCTATCAAATACAGTATACACAAATTAATCTTCTTAAAATATGGATTTGATCATGCAACTCCATTGTCACTGAATATTTACTATGTCTATCCCAACATGGAGAAATTTCTTTGCTTGGCATCCAATCTCTGTTACTATGGATACATTATTTTATAGATTTTATTCAGGAGACACATACAATAATAATTTCCTGCTATACAGGATGAAGTGAACAGAATTTATACTTTCAACATTTTAAAGCATTCTGATAAAGAAAGACACATGCAGGATGCCCTTATGTTATAGGGGTGAATGTAACATTCATAAACAAAAATAACTATTGTCTCTCTCAGAAGAATAAAACGTTTGGGTTACAATTGTGATTCTTTCACTGGGAAGATCACTACAAATTATTCACTCCTCATAAATATTTAAATAGTAATCACCATCACATACACACATGTTTTTAGTAGTCTAAAGCTTTGTAGCAGATAATACCTCTTTTAACATGAAAGAAGTGTTTTATCACTGCATCTCTGTGAAATTCTTTATAGTTTTATTATTTTGTAAACTTGGCAATGACAATGGGTCTGTTTTACATTCTCTGACTTTATAAAAACCCCTTGAGGTCTCAGTAGACTGCTTCATATTTAATGAACATTCAGTAAAATAAATGTTGAATAATTTTAAGACATGTAAAACGAGGTCTCCTTCTGGTTTAAATTTGCATATGTTTGATTGCAAAGAGTACAAAAGTTTGTATTCTTTTATTCTCCACACGTGTTTTTCTTCTAGAAGAAAAAGCTAGTCTCTACATATATCAGTTGTGATTTGAAGATGAAATGCTACTTGTAGTTTCCTATGATGAGCCTATGTCAGGAGCTGGCAGTTTTACTTTGAAATATGCTATAAATTTTAAGAGATTGGCCTATCTCGAGGAAATAGGTTAAAATGGACATGTATCATTTTGCCTATATTGTACCATGCAGTCCCTCTCCCCCTATATATAATATAATGCATATTATGTGTGACATATAATTATATATAAAAAAAATCTATCTCCACCTTCCTCTTCTTCCTATGTACCTTAGATTAGAGGCCTCTGCCATGTTTCCAAATTCATGATACCTCATCAGAATTTCAGAACCAATGGAGTCATAGACTATGGCTAATATTTCTGAAGCTGTGAGGTCAAAGAACATAGTGTTTTTAAGTTGTCCTTGAGAATTTTGCTCACAAAAGTATTAAAACTGTAACTCACAGATTTTTTTTTTTTTTTTGGTTTTTTGAGACAGGGTTTCTCTGTGTAGTTTTGGTACCTGTCCTGGATCTCGCTCTGTACACCAGGCTGGTCTCGAACTCACAGAGATCTGCCTGGCTCTGCCTCTGTAATGCTAGGATTAAAGGCATGCTCCCCCACAGCCCGGTGACAGAATATTTTTATAGAACCACGTTAGATATATGTACTCAATAGATTCGTTGACTACATATTATTATCAGCATTTTCCAAGAGCCACATAGTTTGGAGTGGTATTTTATTCAGAAATTTTACTTAATGCTTTTCATTTCTTTTTTTATTCATTTTATGTACCAACCACAGATCCCCTTCTCATCTCACCTCCTACTCCCCTCTTCCTTCCAAGGACCCCCCAAGACCTACCCCTCATCCCCTCATCCACCAAGGTAAGTTCACCCATGGGGGGACAACTAAGTCTGGTACATTCAGTTGAGACAGGACCAAAAACCTCCCCGATTCATCAGGGATGAGCAAGGTGTCTGACCATATGAAGTGGGATCCAGAAAGCCAGCTCATGCACCAGGAATAGATCTTGATCACACTGCCAGGGGCCCCTCATTTCTTAACAATTTCTTTTCCAATGCCCCATTAATCATTCTTTTCCATCCTACTCTGGAATTTAAATATATCTTATATGTTTTTAGTTTGCATATGTCAGAATTAGACTTGAATATCTCCCAACAATCGGTTCTGCCCTATTTATCTTCAAGTTTACTAAATTCTTCATTTACCATTCTTAAGATCTTGTGTTTAATTTTTTGAATGTTCATCGTTTTAATCATTGGAGAATTTTCTGATCTCAGTTATTTAAAATAAGCACATTAGGCCCTAAATTTTACACTAAATAAAAATATTAATTGAAAAACTTATAGAGTTACATTATAATTATAAAAAGAATAGACTGATTCTAAAAGATTAGATGTAAGATACCAAGAAGTTGAATAAAATAATCAAAAGGTAGGAACATTTGTGAGGAAAGTGATAGTTATATAAGTAATAAATACATTGTAAGCTTTCTGAATGGAAATTTCAACAAATTTGTGCTCGGGTAGAGTAGAAAAATCACATAAACATGGGCAAAAGAGATATATGGATTTGTATAGTCAAGGAGAAAAATCACATATTATAATATAGGAATTAGAAGAATAATTAGCATTTGTAAAATTTTGGAGTAGTAGGTTCCCGTTTCAATAACTGAATGTTTAGTCCATATATCATTATCCTTATTCCCATGAAATATTAACTTCTATATAAAAACTGTAATAGCACCATTCACAGCAAATTTTAAAGTCAAATATATCAAACAGAAAAATTAAATATTGAGAAATATAAAACAACAGAAATGCATATGAGTGAAGATGTCTGAAAGCAATACAGATATAAGGAATAACTATAATGAAGCGAAAATATATAACATACTTTTGCCAAATATATGTTTAACGTCTAAATGAATAGAGACAACAATAACAATGTGATTTGGTATTATTTAAAATATCTGAATAGTTTATATAGAAGAATCATTATTAAAGATTTCTGAATGTATAAAATTGTAAAATTATACAATGAATTGTATATTTGAAAATGATAAACTGTAAATTTATACAATGAAAAGATTTAAAACAGAAAAGATAGATGAAAAGGAAAAATTGCCATAATTTACACTGGAATGTGAAAAGTGGGAAGGAAGTGATGTTGGTGAAGGATACTGGTGACAGGAATTTAATAATATGTTAGAAAAATAGGGGACACTCCTAGGAGAAGTACAAAGGTACATCATAACAACAACTGGAAATGGATTTTACTTTCAACTTTTAAAAAAATTAAGCATGATGCTGTGCAGCGGTGGCTCACGCCTTTAATCCCAGCACTTGGGAGGCAGAGAGAGTCAGGTGGATCTCTGTGAGTTTGAGGCCAGCCTGGGCTACAGAGTGAGTTCCAGAATAGGCTCCAAAGCTACACAGAGAAACCCTGTCTCAAAAAAAAAAAAAAAAAAAAAAGAAAGAAAGAAAAGAAAAAAATTAAGCATGAGGGAATAGGAAGAAAGGAAGAAATAGAACAAAAATGTCTGTAAAACTTAAAATATATAACTTATAGTCCATCTGAATAGGTGATATTCAGTAAAAAAAAAAGTTTTAATTAAAATAAATAGATAAAAAAAAATCTAGTACTTTCCTAAGAAACCAAATACATTGGCAGAAAGGGTAAAATAAGTGTATCAACCAAAGTAGGTAGAAGAGATGTAAGAGAAATAGAATTTCAGAAAAGAGGTTGGTAGCAAACAACGACAGGTTTCATCTTAAATTTTAGTAAATAAATTTAAATAAATTTCATCTTAAATTTTAGTAAACCAAAGGAAATGACATAGCTTGAAAGTAATATTTCATGAAGATATGATGATTTATATTCTCAAGATAAAAATATTATACAAACAAAATATCCCAACCACATGAAGTTGGAATTAGCAATAAATGAAATTAGTAATGAATAATTTTTAAATCTTTTGATGGGAAACAAAATAAATTTCCTCAATGTAAACATAGTCTAATGGCATAGACAAACAAGATGAAATGGAGTATAAATTTTGTTAAGTGTTAACAGATGCATGTCTAGATAAAATCATTAAAGAAGACAGCAAAGGAGAATAAAAGAAGTCCTAAAAGCAAGAGGCGAGATAAAGTAATGAAAATCATGGAAAATTTAAGTTGGATATCCATCTAAGTCCCTTTATGTCAGTACTTAGTGTTGGAAGAACAGGAGATTCTTTGAAACGTTTCCTATATAAAGATATATTTAATTACAGAATATATCCACAGTACATGAGAAAAAGCATCAAGAGAAAACATAATTTTGGTGTGTCTAACCTCAGGACAGTTTTATTTTATTAATGTATGTGACAATAATGCCACAGGGAAATCCTTGGAACTACAGTGAAGTGTAAAGGGTCTTCAGTATATAGAACTATTGATGTGCATTAGTCAAAATCACTGTGTTGGCCGGGCGTTGGTGGCGCACGCCTTTAATCCCAGCACTCGGGAGGCAGAGCCAGGCAGATCTCTGTGAGTTCGAGGTCAGCCTGGGCTACCAAGTGAGTTCCAGGAAAGGCGCAAAGCTACTCAGAGAAACCCTGTCTAGAAAAACCAAAAAAAAAAAAAAAAAAAAAAAAAATCACTGTGGAGGTTTGGGCAAAAGACAGCAGGTGTCTATCATTTTGTCCAATAATGGAAGAATTGTACTATTATAAATTGAGTATAGGAAAAACAAATAATGAGCAGGAAGTGTTGAGGGGTGGTACGAAATGTTCAGATTTTCTAATTCATAATTCTAGGATGTAATTTGAAAAATCGTACATGGACATACATATGAATCTGAAGAGAACAAATTTTAAAAGGTTAAGAGAAAGGAAAAATAGGTTAAGTGGAAGGAAAAAGTAAATTTGAACAAGCAAACCGAAAGTAATCAACAAAACAAAAATAAAGTTATTTGAAACAAAGCCACTACAAAAATATGACATAATCATGACTTTTACTTTATCATTAGAAACAGCAATTTTCATAAAGGATGGATCCCTAGAAATCCACATTTTGTAGGAAATATGTTTTTAAAATTCAAATCACTGACTACAATGAAAGTAATAAAATAGTTCATTCCTCATAATTGAAAGAAACAAGAGAGAAGGAAAAAGAAGGAAGAAAAGAATAGGAGAGAAATGAAAAACAAACATACAAAAAGAACGGAGGGACATGGAAGGGGAAGAGAATAACGGTAAGTGTATGGAGGAAAGGAAGGGACAGGGGAAGAAGGGAGGAGGAAAAGAGGGTCAGAAAAATGGCAATATTGACTCAATTTTGCAGGAAAATATTTCACAAAGAGCTTGTGATTGAAAATGCATCAATTTTAATTAAGAATAAAATTAGTCATCAGATCTTTAGAAAAGTAACAGAACCTCCTGAGATATAGTCCAGTAAATAGGAATATGTCTGTAAAGCTCCAGAATTACTTCCTTGGTTGAAATGTGTCCACTTGAAGTTCATACTGAGAACTGTACTTCACATCAACAAGTGAGGACCATGAGAAACAGCACCTGGACCATTATTGTGAGGGTATTACTGAATTCACATGGATGCAGTTTGCTGAAAACGCAGTTTCTA
>CABHPP010171497.1:0-44142 GCA_902168425.1 Peromyscus attwateri
AGACCTCTGGCTTCTTTATATGTCACAACCTCCAAGGTGTAAGAAAGGCTTTCAAGTAGATAAGGATATCTTCACAAGAGCTTGGGGGGATAGTATGTTCAGGACTTTCCTAGGTAAGTTTAGAAGCAGCATTCCTGGAAGAAGGCATAAATGATTCATAGGGAATTTTCCATCAATCCAATATCCCCAAATTGTACAAATATTAAAAGTGCCCCAAGTTTGTAACAGATGGAGATGAAAACCAAAGGTGACATGGCAGCCATCATGTGGCTCAGCTTTGCTGGATCTTTGTCAAGTAGCTGTGCTGGCTTTATGACTTCTGCCATTCCATTCAGATATGGCTGTGCCATATTACCAACCAAAAACTATCTTTTGATGTCTTTCAATCTTATATACTATACACCTCTTAGTGAGAAAATTTCTTAACAAGGAAAACTATAACTACAACTATCTAATCTTCAACTCCCTCACAGACCTGAGAAGGAAATAATATTAGCTGAATAAGGCAGAAGTGCAAGCAAGCGACTTCCAAAAAGTTTGAGAAATGACAGAAACAGCTGGCTGCTTGGACAGTCACCCAAGTTTCCTCTGCAATGTTGGGGCATCATCTTCAGCCTACAGGTTTAGCATATTTGACAGACTCATCCGTGAAGCAGGATTTTCTAAAGAGCCTTACTACCTTGTCTTGGCAAGGATCAACAGTCCTTTTTTTTGTCTCCTGCTTGTTCATTTTGGACAGCATACTGTCAGCAATCAATGCAAGGGCATTTTTTTTTTGCCCAGTGGCTAGCTTTTGCCACAATGAAAGTAAACTCCATATGGAGTTTCTTCAGTGCCCATCATCTTCTCTGAAGTAGATTGGTGCTGCCAGGAGCAGACATGTCTCATAGTCTTAAAAAAAAAAAAAGAAAAAAATCTATTGCAAGGCAGCTTAGAGGCAGGTGGGAAATCCAAAGAGAGAGACAGGAAAGAGAAAGGCAGAGGCAAAAGAGACACCAGCCTGTTGCCCAAGGAACAACATGCCATCAACCAGTAAGCCATGGAACACATGGCAAAACATAGATTAATAGAAATGAGCTAATTTAAGATATGAGTTAGCATAGTTAAGATAGTTAGCAAGAGGCCTGCCATAGACCATATAGTTTGTAAATAATATTAAGCCTGAATAATTGTTTTATAAACAACTATGGGACCATGGGGCCATTTGGGACCAGAAAAACTTTCAACTACAACATGGCTGTGATCTCTTGTATATTCCTGAAACTGAAAATGAAGTTCTCACTGACCAGAATTTTCCACAAATCTTGAGCTTGAAATTTTACATTTGAGATCTTCATGATACTTTCCACGGATTCCTTCTGGGCAGTCCTAAGAATCCCACTCTTCAGCTCATGGACATTTTGGGCTATAGTGAGGGTGGGGAGGGACCATTAAGGAACAGCAGTCTTAGAGGTTAGTAAAATATAGATATGACAATTGGAATCAAATTTAATTACATGACTGAAGCAGTTGTGTTTGAGCACTCTTCCTGTTCAGCAGCTACTGCAGTCATTTCATCTGGTCTTTGCTCAAATTTTCTTTGTCCTTCCATAGTTTTGTCTTTGGCTGTAACTTCTCCCACATCCTGAGAGACAATGATGCAACTGGGGAGATTTCTCACTTGTTGCATCCTCACAAGTGCCTAGATGCCTATTTGTATGATATCCTGTATCTCTGATGGATTCTCAGCAAAGATACTGATTAGAATCAAGTTTCCAAGTCCAATGACAAATGTTGCCAACCCATTGTCTCAGTTCTGAGATTTGTTGTTCAGTTTTGGAGCATGAAGTTCTTCTGTATCTACAGGTAGCACATAATCAAAGTCAAGTTCATTTGTGATTTTCTCCTCCTTCAGGAGCTGCATGTAGGCATCTGGTGTACCAACCCATAGTTGCAGTTGGTATGGCAATATAAACTGCAGCCCTGTATTAGTCAGGATTTTTAGAGTCACAGGAGCTTAGAGAACCTCTCTGTTTCTCTCTTTATATATTTATATGTATACACACACACACACACACACACACACACACACACACACACACACATTGGAATGACTTATAGGCTGCAGTCCAGCTAATCCAACAATGGCTAGCTGTGACTGAGAAATCTACAAATTTAGTTGCTCAGTTCCACAAGGCTGGATAACTCAGCTGGTATTTTGTATGTGCTGGAATCCCATATAAGTAGGCTCCATTTCCAGTGAAGGAATGAATGTGCTAGCAAGGTGATGGCAAGCAGGTGAAGAAGAAGCCCCTTTTCCACATCCTTACGTAGACTTTCAGCAGAAGATATGGTTCATATTAAAGATATGCCTTCCTGCCACAAGATTTGGATTAAAGGCATGTGTCTTTCCACCTCAGATGTCTAGAGTAGAAGGAGATTCACCTGCCTCAAACCAAGCAGAAAATCTATCAGAGGTATGCTCTGTATATCTGGATTGTAGTTAATTTCAGATATAGTTAAGTTGATAACCAAGAATAACTATCACAAGTCCATCCCTTATCAACTTGACACACACTCATATCTCCTTATATCATGATTAATTTCCAAATGAAAACAATAACTAGGGCATAATAATGTCTAAACATAATATAACTATCCTACATACAATTACAAATGCATTATATATTTAACTAGGTCATAATTATGCCTAACATGAATCCCTCATACAATGGCAAACACATTATAAATTTAGAATAGATGACAATGTCCCTTAGGGGATATCATTTTGGTATCTCAAAATTAAATATGATAACATTGATATTCTCCTGATATTATAACATATAATAAAGAAATCAAAAGAAAACACAAATATCTGTGACTTAGGGTTTCTTTTCTATTTCTGTGAAGAGACACCATAACTGAGGCAACTCATTAAAAAATTTGACTGAGTCTGGTTTACAGTTCAGAGGTTTAGTCCATTGTCACCATGGTGGCTCACAGTCAGACATGGTGCTGGAGAGGTAGCTGAGGGTTCTACATCTGGATCAGTAGGTAGCAGGAAGAGAGAAAGAGACACTGGTCCTGGCTTGAGCATCTGAAACCTCAAAACCATATCCTCCAATAAGTCCATACCCACTCCAACTCAGCCTCACCTCCTAATAGTGCCATTCCCTATGGGCCATTTCATTCAAACCACCACAGTCTGTATGAAGAAAATACACCAGAAGCACTTACGTCAACCCAAATCCTCATTTCTGCAACTGGTCATATGGCCTTAGCTGATATTTGTAACTACCTTCCTCTACCACTCATTCTATATTTCCTCTACTCTTGGCAAGCACCTTTGTGGGTCTTGGTTCTTTTTCTGGAGGAGTAACCAATGCCTTCATTCCTAATGTGTCTGTGCCTGGATTGGGCTGTTGTAGTTTCCAATTGACTTTAGTTATAGGGAGTTACTGGACTCCAGACACAATATTCCACACCCTCATTGTAGGGAAGCAATTCAATTTCCCTATGGTAATTTATATCAATTACCCCTCCCAACACTGTTGCTCTTCTTTAATCTGTTGGTTTAAGAGTATTAGAAGCCCAAAGTGACCAGGGTGAAGTCTGAGCTTCCAGTTCAATGAAATATTTGTTGTGGCTCCTGGCAGGAGCTCCCTTTAGAACCAAAACTTCTAGGCCCAAAAAACTTAGGGTCATGGGAACAGGAAGCAAAAATTTTCCTAACAGGTCACTAGAGGTGACAGTGAATGAAACTATTCCCCTGTCCACCTCCTGATTCCTGGACCTGGGGATCCTGGCTATGGGAGAAACTGTCCCATATATTGAGCCCTGATTGAAAGCATATACTGCCTTCTGTGGAACCCTGATCTGCCATTCAGGCTGCTGCCACCTAATTGGCATTGTAACTGTGTCTTTAACAGGCCATTCCATTTTTTCTATCAGGTCGGCTGCTTCAGGATGGTGGGAAATATGGTAAGACCAGTGGATTCCATGACTGTGGGCCCACTGTCATACTTCTCTGGCTGTGAAGTAAATTCCTTGGTCAGAAGCAATACTTTGTGGAATACCATGATGGTGGGTAAGGCATTCTATAAGTCTATAGATGGTGATTTGGGCAGAATCATTATGTGCAGGAAAGACAAATCCATAACCAGAATAAGTATCAACTCCAGTGAGGAAAAGTGTTGTCTTTTCCATGAAGAAAGTGGTCCAATGTAGTCAGCCTACCACCAGGTTGTTGGCTGTTCATCCATAGAAATGGTGCAATAACTAGGGTTCCTTGTTTGTCTCTGGTGTTATCAGATCTGGCACTCAGCAGCAGCTGCAGCCAGGTAAGCCTTGGTGAGTGACAATCCATGTTATTGAGCCCATGCATAAGCCCCTTGTCTTCTGTCATGGCCACTTTGTTCATGGGCCCATTGGGAATGACAGGAATGGTTGGTGAAAGGCTGACTGTTCCCAGAGTGGGTTGTCACATCTACTTGATTATTAAACTCCTCAGTTGCATCCACCTTTTGATGAGCATTGACATGGAGCATAAGTATCTTTACATCCTTTGCTCATTTGGATAGATTTTTCCACATACTTCCCAGATGTCTTTCTCACCAATTTTCCAATCATGCTCTTTTCAAGTCCCTGACCATTCAGCAAGCCCATTAGTTACAGCCCATGAACCAGTGAACAATTGTAAATCTGGCCATTTATCGTTCCAAACAAAATGTACTACTATGTGTACTGCCTGAAGTTCTGCCCTCAGTGAACAAAGTTCACTGCCCTCTGTGAAGATTTCCTTTCTCCGGTGCTTTTCAGATTGTCCGAGAAAAGTATTATAATGCTCCAGATGTCCACTTCTAGGTGGTTTTCTTAGTTAAGGTTTCTGTTCCTGAGATGAAACACCATGACCAAAAAAGCAAGTTGGTGGAGAAAGGGTTTATTGGACTTACACTTTAGCATTACTATTCATCGCTGAAGGAAGTCAGAACAGGAAGTCAAACATGGCAGGATACCGGAGGCAAGAACTAATGTAAAGGCCACGGAGGTCGGCTGATTATTGGCTTGCTTCCTATGGTTTGCTCAGCCCACCTTCTTATAGAACTGGCACCCTTGGGATGGTACCACCCACCATGGGCTGGGCCCTACACCATTGATCACTAAATGATAAAATGCTTTACAGCTAGATCTCAAGGAGGCATTTTCTCATTGGAGGCTCCTTCCCCTGATGACTCTAGCTTGTTGCAAGTTGACACAAAACCACCCAGTAGAGTGGTGTGTGCATAATTTACAGAACTATCAGTAAATGAGGCCTTAGTCTTCTCTTTCTCGGTCAACTTATCATAGGGCACACCACATGAGGCTATAGGTGTATGCTTGGCAGTAGGTGGTATTGTAATGAAAGTAGAAACCATATGCATTTGGGCAACTTGTTTATGCAATTTGTTTCTGCCTATAGAACACGCTTGGGTCAATTTATGTATATACCACCTTCATCTGATAATGGGTTGCTTCTGTGTATATCCTACTTTATGATTTTGTGTGTCAGACAATGCATAGCTCATGATGGACAGGTCAGGTCACATAGTAACTTGGTGGCCCATTGTTAAATGTTCAGTTTCTACTAAGGCCCAATAGCAGGCCAAGAGTTAGTTGTCTTTCAAAGGCAGAATAGTTGTCTGCCTTGCTCCAAAATTCCAATGGTCTCTTCTGTAATTTACTTATAGGGGCTGCCACAGGCTCCAAACAGCATCCCTATCTGTCACTGACACGTCAAGTACCAACGGTTTTGCTGGATCATATGGTAAAAGTAGTAAAGCAGCCTGCACAGTGGCCTGGACCTGTTGTACAACATTATCCTGTCCCAGGTCCCCCACAAAGCTAGCAGCTCTCTGAGTCAGTTGGTATATGGTCCAGAATGATACACCCAAGTGAGGAATGTGCTGTCTCCAGAATCCAAATAAGCTCACTAAAGACAACTAACTCTTGGCCTGCTTGTGCTTCTTTCTTTGTGGTGGGAGAGGCCAGGTGCAATAACTTATCCTTCACCTAGAAGGACTATCTCTACATGCCCTACACCACTGGACTCCTAAAAATTTCACTGAGGTAGAAGGTCCTTAAATTTTGGTTGGATTTGTTTTCCCATCCTCTGATACATATGTGTGTTACCAATGAGTTCAATGTGGTTGCTAACTCCTGCACACTTGGTCCAATCTGCATAATGTCCTCAATAGAGTGGAAAAGATAGATAATCAAGATTCCTTCTAACTAAGTTATGACACAGGACTGGATAGATAATATATTCTTGAGATTAAAACTGTAAAGGTATACTGCTGGCCTGCTTCTGGTGGTCCTTATGTACAAGTACCAAGAAAAAGGTATTTTCTAGATCAATAGCTGTATACCATATACCAGGAGATGTGAACTTGATCAAGTAAGGACACTACATCCAGAAAAACAGCTGCAATTGGAGCTACTACCTGATTCAGTGTATGATAGTCAACTGCCATTCTCCATGATCCATCTCTCTTCTGTGCTGGCCAGATAGGAAAGTCAGAACATGTAAGAGGCCTATAAGCCATTGGAGAAGCTGAGGTTGCATTTGGCCATACAAATGAGGCAGAAATGGGGATGCAAGCCCCTACTCCCAGAACAGAAAGTGGCTAGCAGAGAGCCTGAGCAGTGGTAGTGGTGTCAGGGACTGGATCTGGGGGGAGGAGACAGGCAGAGACAAAGGGGATCTATCTGGGAGGGGATCACTCTGAAAAGGCTCTTGCTTCAAGTACTCTCATCATTTTTTCACTGACCCAGTGAGGTTTGGGGGGGTGAACCCCAAGGGGCTCCCTTCTGGCCCCAAGTGCCTGTGCATGCAGGCACCTGATCTGGGGACAGTGCTAGGTGGGGAGTTTGATTAGGAAGGTACACCTGTCAAACAGTAGTGCAGGTGTGCTAATGTGAGCTCATGTTCCAATTCCTATTAAACAACTTAAGGAGTTAAAAATGCCACTTCTTTCAGCCCCAAACACCATTTTTTCTATAAGCTTTGTTAGCCTTACCTCCCAGGAACTGGAAATGGATGAACAAAGCTTGCCTATCAGGAGGCAGTTAAATGCTAATGCTGTTTGCCAAGCTGCTTTGAGATCCTTTAGAAACCGAGAGAAAGTGATTGGTATATTGGGAAGTTGCATTGGGTGTGGAAAAAGCTTAAGGGCAAATAAAGAACTTGGGTTGTGTTTGAGATGCAAGGGGGAAAACATTGGACTAATAAAAGTCTATCAACAACAAGGCATTGTTGAAAGAGCTCATGGCAGTCTTAAGATGCAGTTTCAAAAGAAAAATCAAGAAGAGGGAATTGTATCCTCAGTCACCAAATGAAGCTTGATGGCTGACTGAGTGCTTGGTGCAATGTGTGGAACAGTGGAGTGCCAGCTCTGATGACATCATAGTTGCTGACAGAACCAATGTTCCCCATATTGATGTTCCATCCTGCAGTCTGGGGAAAACAGGAGACTAACAGGGCCCCCAGACTGCTGAGAAGAAGTTTGGGACAAAGGTTTTTTTGCTATTTAGTAAAAGCTGAAATGATACAGAGACCAGAGCCACACCACTTCTGTTTACCAGCAGCAAATTAATGTGTGTCCCCTTTAAGAGGCAGTTCCTGAGTCCTACTAGCTGATCAAAGAGGCAGCCCAGTTACTATGGTGACCATCCTTGCCTGGAAGCAAGGTTCTCAGGGAAAGACTGTCATAAAGTGCTGCTGTAGCAGGGAGTGAAGTTTTCAGCAACATTTGTTTGAATTGTGGCATTTAGGGGAGCTGCAAAGAGTTTGAGTAAAGGGGCAGCCCATCCAGCTGGCAACTGTCTGCTGCTGGACTCACTTTCACTGGTTCCAGAATGGCTGGGAAGGCCTGGTAAGAAAGGTAGCTCAGGGGGAGTGGCATCACCTCAAGTGTTACAGCCCCTTTACAGCAGCATGCACCAAATCCTGGGGTTGAGGGAGTTGGTTACAAAGACTCTAGAGCCACTGATGTATTAGGCTCTGATTTCAAACTGTTAGTGGAACTTTAAGGATGTTATGAAAACTGACTGTGAACTGCAAACCTCAGAAATGAAACAGTTTTGAGTTCACCAAGAATTTTAACTGTGGTGATTCTTGATTCATGTACTCTCTGTCTTGTTGGAAGAAAATGTAAATAGTTCTATTAAGAGATCTCTTTTAGATGTTTGCTAAAGTTTGCAAAATAGTCCTATAGCGAGTTTGCCTTTGAATGTAAGTTTATAAGTATAAATACATGTAGTAAATATTCATGCTAGTTGTAAATATGTATAGTAAAATTCATACTGGAATTATGTTGTTATTAATGAACCATGGTTTGGTGAAGCTAAGGGAGTCTTTAAGTTTCATACAGTTGTATCTGGAGTTTAGTGATTTATTTGATGCATTTGTATCAACAGTTTATTGATTTAAAAAGGAGCTTGGCACAGCTAAGGCTGTCATAGATATCTTGGATTCATTCAAAAAAAGAAAATTCCATCTTTATCATCTTCTACTCCTTTACTGGGGGTGGGGTGTGGCATCCTAGGGATCTCTGTGGTTGTTCCAACTACTTGCAAGCTCTTAGTAGAGACCTGAGTTGGAGAAAAGTGAAGGTCTGTACTCCCACTTGCCAGAGGCTGGTAGTCAGGGATGGGCAACGTTCTTCTTGTTAGCTGCCAACCTAAGACAGAATATGCTTGACAGAAGGTGTATCTTCATGACGGGTAAGGCTTGTCTAGTTGAAGAATACAACCTAAGACAGACACAGTCTATCTGAGGGGTCTGAGGGGTCTGAGCGGCCCTTTATTATTATACTAAGAAAGGGGAGCTGTAGAGACCCACAGAGGTTTCCTAGTGAGATCTGAGGTTGCTTTATCCAGCAGTGCTGAATTCATGGCTTTGTCCTAACCAAATCCGGTTTAGTTTTGCAGAACAGAGGCTACTTAAATTGCTCTACTGTGGGATCTTCAATAATCAATGAAGTTTGATATATTGAAAATTAGCAAGTTTTTTTCATAACTGGAGTGGGTGAAAACATCCATTTAAACTAATTTAAGGCAAATTTTAGCATTTCCCCAGCTGTATATGTTAGTTGAATTTCCCATTCAGTTGTTCTAAAGGAATATATGGCAGCCAGAAATGCTAGCATCTTCTTCTAATAAGACAACTTTTCCTGAATTACTAAATATTTAAACACATATTAGAAATAATAAAATATGAAAGAGGCTTTTGAATGAATTTTGATTTTATTATGAATTCACATAATTAGGACACTATGTTTAAACACAAGAAATCAAGAGAGAAAAAGTCTTTTTAGAAGTAAATCTTCAAATATTGAAATATTAACTAATTTGTTTTTACTTATTTCATTTATAAGGTAGAATCTTGAAGGTGCTACCTAAATTGATATAAGGCTTCCTAGGTTAGTGTAATTTGTGAGGCAGTGTTAGTATTCTATTTGTGGCAATTGTTATTTTTTCAAGTCATCAAGTACTTCTTGCTTTGTGATTTTGGTCCATGAATCTGGAATAGCTCCTTTATTTTTAAAAATTTTTCCATATTTCTCTTTGAGCCTTAATCTGAATTGACAGACAAACCATTTCCAATATGGCTGAGTAGATGAATCTGGGGTGATGCTCCAAGTGGCATACTCACCTCCTGCTTCTCGATATTTCTTATATGGGAATTGCTTGCCATCATTTAAAACAAGGAAACAATTACTTGCTACTAAATTAGTACAAAGGTCATTGCAAAAGTCATTTGTTTGGTACGACTTAACTCCATTGACAGTCTGAGGACGGTGGTCTCCATCATGTTGGGGAATGGTGTTCGTACAAATTGCTTTACAAAAAGGACACTGTTTCCAATGTTCAGACACAATTCCAGATGTTCAGAGAGAAGTTTCTCAATGTCAGGAACCATTTCATCTATGGGCTTACTTGAGCAGTCCTCTTCTACCTTCTTCATTGCAGGATCCAAAGCTGCTAATAGTGCCACTTTCTATGAGATTATGAGGACCAAATACATTAAAAATACCATAGCCATGTTTACTCATAACATGAGAAGATAAAAACACCCACTTAAAGAACTTTAAGGCAAATTATAGCTTATCCCCAGATATATATGTTGGCTGATTTTGCCATGTTGTTGTTCTAAGTGGATACATGGCAGCTGAAATGCTAGAGTTACCTTCTAATAAGACAACTTCTCATGAGTCACTATATATCTAAACAAGTATTCAGAATAATAAAGTATGAAATAGGCTTTTGAATGCATATTAATTTTTATCACACATTTTCATGTTTAGTACATTATATTTAAAGCAGGAGAAATCAAGACAAAAATATCTCTTTAGTACAAAATCTTAAGGTCTTGAAATTTATTTTTATGTATTTCATTTATAAGCATCAATCTTGAAGGTGCCACCTAAGTTGACATTCAGATCCTTTGGAAAATGTGAAATTTGAGTGGCAGTGTTAGTATTAATTTTGGCAGTTATTATTTTTCAAATTGTCAAGTACATCTTGCTTTGTGATTTTGGTCCACGAATCTGGAATAGCTCCTTTATTTGTAAATTTTTTTTCATATTTCTCTTCGAGCTCTGACCTGAAGTGACAGACAAACCATTTCCAATATGGCTGGGTAGATGAGTCTGGGGTGATGCTCCATGTGGCATACTCACCTCCTGCTTCTCGATATTTCTTGTATGGGAATTTCTTGTCATCACTTAAAACAAAGAAACAATCACTTGCTACTGAACTAGTACAGCAGTCAATGAAAAAGTGGTCTGTTTTGTACCATTTCCATCCCCTGACAGCCTGAGGACGGTGGAATGGCACACTATGGTCTCCCTCATGTTGGGGAATGGTGTTGGTACAAATTGCTTTACAAAAAGGACACTGTTTCCAGCAGCCACAGAGATGTTCAGAGAGAATTTTCTCAATGTCAGGAACCATTTCATCTATGTCCTTACTTGTGCACTCCTCTTCTACCTTCTTCATTGCAGGATTCAAAGCTGCACTCATGGCTTCTTTCAGAAACTCAGTATCCTTTATCTCCAGGTGCTCGATACTTATCAGATCTTTTCTTGGAAAGATCAGGTTGTTTCCTAGGTGATCACAGAACAAATCCAACCAACCAGATGCAGTGCTTCCTTTATCCTTAGCTACTTCTGTGGTCTCATGAATAGCAGTGAGGATGGCATGCTTGATGTCACCTAAACTTATTTTTAAAAAAGTTTCTACTTTTTCACCTTCTTTTTCTGAACAGTATCTTCTAATGTGGTCACTAATGTAATTCCTGAAAAAGGATTCTGGATGATGAATGTATTGCCAATACTTATCAAAGTTTTCTTCTTCTGCCAGAGAAATGAGAACATGTTTCTCCAGGTTAGCCCTGTTTCCATTAAATGCAGGGCAGGTGGCTCTCATATCCCCAGCTACTTTAGGACACATTTTGCCCCATATAGTGGCAGAGATAGCAGGAGTGAGCTTTAGCCACAGGAAATCAACAAAGGATGTGATGGAGGTGGCGCCTTGACAGGAGATCTTAAAACTCATGAAGAAATCATTTTTCTTGCTCTCCAGATAGTTTACAGGATCATTTGTTCTCTTGAATGCTTTGTGCATTTCCTTGAAACTCTTAGATGCTCTTTGGAATAAGCACAAGGATAAGTCAATGGTGTAGTCTCTGGTAAATGTGTAGTCTTCCTCAGTAGATACAGATTTCAGTTCTTTTTCTATTATCCTCAAAATTTCATGAAAATCATTCTGACTGTAATCACGATTTTGCTTCCAAATGTTTTTAATTGTTTCATTAAATCTTAAATCAATGTTATTAGTAATTTTATTAATGGATTCTTTATGACAGGATTCTAAACTTCTTGGAATTATATGATATTTTTTTTTCACTTGGACATGCTTGTCATAATTGATGTCAAACATTTCTCCATTCTGTTTTTTAAGTCTTTCTGCAATATTTTTGTCCTTTTTGAAATACCATAGAAAAATGCTTTCAGCATCCCCATCAATGTCAGGTTCTGTGACATGAGGTACAGTAGAAGACACATTGTAGATCCAACTTGTCCAAACTTGATTGAATTTCTCACGCAACTCTTCATCACTTAATTTTTTCCCCTTCACACTTAAAGCCAACGTTCGACTCTTCTCTAACAATTCATTTTCATATTGTGACTTTTTGTTATCTAGTGTTTCTTGGCTTTTTTTAAGACTGATAAGTTCATTGCCTTTTGTTCTGGTGTCTGAAATAAGTGCATCTTTAAGGATGAATAGCTTATGTTCAAAATTTGCTTTCCATTGAACCAATGTTTCACTATCTGGGTCTTCTTCAAAATATTTGTCAAATTCTTGCTTGATGGTTTCATATTTCTTGTTAAATGGACTCTCCAGTGCATTAGTTGTGAGTGTCAAGATTTTCCCATTCTGAATCTGATTGTTCAGCTGATTCTGAAGGTCCAGCACATAACTCCTCAGCTCCCAGGTCCAGTGATTATACATGGTTTCCAGTTTACTCATGGCTATGACCTCTTGTGTGTTCCTGAAACTGAAAATGAAGTTCTCACTGACAAGGGCTTTCCACAAATCTTGAACACGGAATTTTACATCTGAGATCTTCATGATCTTTCCCCTGGATTCCTGCTGGGCAATCCTAAGAATCCCAGTCTTCAGTTCCTGGACATTGCGGCTATATCGAGGATTGGGAGGAGCCATTGGGGGATTGCCATCCCAGAGGTGAGCAAAATAGTAGACATGATTGTTGACATCAAATTTAATTACATCACTGAAGCGAGTTATGTTGGAGCACTCTTCCTGTTCAGCAGCTAATATTGTCATTTCATCCAGTCTCTGCTCCAGTCTCCTTCGTCCTTCCATAGTTTGGGATTTTGCTGTAACTTCTCCCACATTCTGATGGACAAAGATGCAACTGGGAGAGATTTTCACTTGTTTCATTCTCAGAAAAGCCTGGACGACAATTTGTAGGATATCCTGCATCTCTGATGGATTCTCTCCAAAAATATTGATCAGAGTCAAGTTTGCAAGGCCAGTGACAAACGTTGCCAGCTCATTGTCCCAATTGTGGGATTTGTTGTTGAGTTCTGGAGCCCGAAGTCCTTCTGTGTCTACAACAAGCACAAAATCAAAGCTGAGTTCTTCTGTGAATTTCTCATCCACCTCCAGGAGCTGCATGTAGGCCCCCTTGGTACACCTGCCTGCACTGACTGTGAACTCTAAACCAAAGAGTGCATTCAGTAGAGTGGATTTCCCTGAGCTTTGCAGGCCAAGGACAGAGAGAACAAACAGCCTTTTGTCTCCAAGTTTCTCTGAGATCTTGTCAAAAACAGCTGCCACCCACTTTAGAGGCACATATGAAGCATCCCCATCCATCAGCTCAATGGGAACACCAGCTATCATCAGGTCTGCAGCAATTTGGGGGAGGCTGAGGAAAAGGTTATTTCTAGAGGAGGAAATTTCTTCCAGAGCTTCGTAGATCTGGGCAACTTCACGGAGAAGGTGCTCAATTCCAAAAGTGCAGTCAAGTATTTCAGTAGAGATGGCTTCTATTTGTTTCTGGCAGTGTGTCATAGAGCTGCTGTTCTGTGCCTTTTGCTTTTCTTCTTGTACCAGTAACCACAAAAATTGTTGCTTTCCTTGTAAAGTCTCCAAGTGTTCCATGGTTAGATTTTCCAAAACCACACTTAACCAGTATAAGAAGTAGAGTTTGAAGTCATTTTCTGAGTCTTCTTGGAGAATTTGTAGGACAGACTGCATTAAATCATTGAGAGGGAAGGCCTTTTCAAACTGCTGCCATCGTATTTTTTGCTTTTCTGTCTCAATTTCACTCTTGTGTTGTTCAATGCTCCGATGTCCTTTTTCTTGCAGATGATAGAGTTCTTTGTCCTTCTTACACCAACGGTGCCACAGTTGTCCCTGAAGGGGCAGCAAGTTTTCTTTTATCTTAGATAACTTGTATTGCTCCAGCAGTTCCCTATTTGTCTGTGCTTTTTCTTTGGCTTCCTTCAGTTCTTTTTGGTCTTCATCAATCATGAATCCTTGCTTTCGAGCGATCTCTGAACATTCTTCTATGCTCAGAGCAGTGCCAGAGATTTCTAGTAAATGTTGGATTGTAGTCATGAGTTCTTCTATTAATTCTGCCTCATTTCTATTCCTAATGCCAATTCTCACCCTCCTGCCAGAATTATTAGTTGTGAATTTTTCTTTGTCATCAATCAAACAGATCAGAGGTTTTGATGACTGCCACAGGTGTCTGACAAGATTTTGGTTTTCTTTATTGTTATCAGAAGCTGACATGAGGATCACCATGAGAGAAGAGACATCCTGCAGGAAGCTTAGTTGTTGTCTATGTTCCTTGGCATCTCCATGAAGATTGGTGAAGGCCACACACTTGTCAAATATGTCCTCCCCTTGGCCCCCAGGACAGAACCAGCAGATCTCTACCACTCCCTCCATCAGGAGACAGTGTTTGCTGGTTCCTCTGCAGTGTCTGTGAAAAAACACATCATGTTTATGTTTACTGAGGAGAGAGTTCATGAGCTGAGATTTAGAAGCAGAAAGACTATTTCCAACTCTAATGAAGGACACAATGGGGGTAGAGACACGGCACATCTGCTGTTTCTTATGACTGTAACTTTTGTCCTGTTGTGATTTACTTGCCTCTTGCCAACTTCTCCTAATTTGTCTGAGAGACCAGAGAGAGAACTCAATCTGAGAAGTGTTGGGACGTGGTACCACAAGGGGGATTGCAAATTGACAAATGGAAAGTTTGGACAGAATATATTGCCTGGCAAGATCATCTGCACAGTGAAAAATGGCCATCTGGATGTCCATTGGGTGAATGTGGGGCTGGGACTCAATGACCAAAGAAGTAGTGTCTTCATCCCTGTCATCAAACAACTCTTCATATGGATCAACAATTTCCTGGTTGGGGGGATCTGCAGAATCTTGGCTTTCTGCCTTTTCAGCCTCTTTGAAGACCAGATGTCTGAACCCACAATCTAGCATCAGTAGCTTTTGTAGGAAATAGAAGGGAAGTTCCTGTTCAGATCTTGGCTGTGTGTTGTATACAGAAGTCTTATAGATCTGATGGAAGTCAGCTCTGGTCATCCTTTTTGGATAGTGATGTTCAAGACCCAGACGCTGGAGTAAGTCTAGGAAAGGTCCTTTTTCTATGGCCTCTTTTTCATTGTTGTCATCATTTTGTTGTTCATAAGTTTCTTTCTTTTTACTCAGGAGACTTTGCAATTGTTTTTTCACCTCATCCATCTGCAAAGAAGAGCTGGTGTCTCCATAGTTCCCATCAATGAGTAATCTCAAATTTTTCTCTAGATTCTCCCAATCATGACCTGTTTCAAATTTTGTGAGGACATGTGCAACTTTTGTAGACAGTAAGTGCTCCATGTGCTGTCTTGTTAATGTCAAGCGCTGTGCTTTTTCTTTTGGAGAAATGGCTGAGACTCCAACTGTGGTTGTCAGAGTTTTGAGCACCAGGAATGCCTGTGCCCTGTCTGTGCAGATGGTTTTGAGCTCCTGATATCTGTGTTGAACAATTTGTATTTCATCCAGGAGGAAGTTTAACTCAGCACACCCAAGGAGAGGCTGGAAAACATTACTTTCCAGCTGATAGCCTGCACCAGCTGCAATGGAGAGTAGCAGCAACTGCATGTCTGGCTGCTCTGTTTCTCTGAGATAGTTCAAGAAGGCATCAAGAACTGTGGTGACATCATGTGTAGCCTTTCTTTGAGCCTCTTCTACTGTTTCTAGGGACTCAGATTTGATGTGTGCTTCTGTGAGAGTTTTTTGGATTTCTTTTAAATTTTTAAAGAATTCAGACAATTCAGTGATTTTGACTTGCTGTTCTTCTGAATCTTCCTGGTAGATCCACTGCATGATTGAACTTGCCTGAGGAAAGTTTTTCACTTTGTAAACATGAGGTTCTAGAAGGCTAAGGAACTGAGATTTAATAAACTGAGTTTTTTTAGTGGAAGAGTTTTTGCAAAAGTTGACAGTTTTTATGAGAAAATTCTGTAGATTCCAATTTGTGAGGCATGTATTAATCCAAACTTCATAACCTTTTGTTTTATGAGCCAGTGCTTGCATGAAATCCATCAGGTTCTTAAGCTGTTCTTCAGGGTTAGAGACCTCCCAAGATTTCACATCATCCAGGAAATGTCCTGCTTCATTTATGGAGCTCAGCAACTCCTCTCCAGCCTGGATAACGGCAGTAACACCTGTCAGAGCAGAGTAGTTGTCTGCCAGGCAATTAGCCACCAGAAAGGGGTCCTTAAAATTGCTTCTGTGGTTAGATAGGATGATGTCCCAAATGGGCACCAAGTGAAATTCTCGGTCAATGACAGACCAGGTTTTATTGCTGGCAAGAAGGCCAGTTGTCCACTGAACAATTCCATTTGCTTCTGGTGGTCCACCTATCTGAGCCACAGATAATTGGACTTTGATTTGGAGCTGTTGATTCCTTGAATTTTTGTAGGATCTTACTGAATGTGAGTCTGATGTTGTCATACCTCCACCAACTTTAATCCCAAAGCCACTGTAGCTCCCCCTTATGTAACTCTCCAAGGCCTCGGCTGTCTGCTGCTTCACACAATCTAGCTGGTCACTCTCAAAACCCTCTGAAACAGCCTTCCAGTGGTATATTCCCCCAAGGTGCAGAGGGCCTTGATTAGCATGAGAGCCAAATCTGTTGAAGAAGTTTTCAGTTCTGTTCCTCACTGCAAGGAATCTGTCTGGTCCATCAGTGTGTTCCAGCTGTTCTTCAATGATTTTCAATTCCTTAAGGGCAGCAGTCGAGAGCTGCAGCTGATCATTGCAAAAGTGGATGGAGACTAGTGGGTTGTAGCTGAACATTGATGAGCAGAAATAAGAGTGCTTAGAATGTGATTGGTGAGCATCTTCAGATTTTGAATGCTTGATTTTATCCATCCCACCTTCTAAATGAAATCCCCAGCCTCCACCCTTGGCTGACAGTGTTAACCTGAAACCGAACTTCTCTACAGTTTCAGTGAATAGGGATTCTTCTTTAGAAGACATGAATTCTTTTGTTTCCATCCGTTTTCCTTGCTCAGATCCAGAGAGGAAGAATTCCTTGGGGACCTCGAGTAGTTCTTCTCTCCTTACTACTAGGTCCTTTTGGTGGCAGGTCTTATAAATTCCCTGCAGGGCCAGCCCACCAGATGTGAATCTTAGCAGGTCTCTATCTGAGAAGTTTTGAGTATTTGTCAGTGTCTGTTCCATGTGACTGAGATGTCTCTCCATTGTGTCAGTGACATCTTTCAGAGGCACTTCAGGCCTTGGCCAGCACTCTTCAGGGATCTCCATTGCTTGCCTCAGCTCTGCTTCTTTCCTCCTCACTGCCTCTTCCTGTCTGTTCTTCCTTTCTAACTGCAAGGCCCTCAGTTCCTGCAGTGCCTGTCCTGCCTGCCTCTGCCTGTTCTTTATCATCTCCCCTGGAGTCTCCTGGAACTCTGCAACACTTTTTGGCTGTGAGAGGTCAAGCAGCTTCTCCAGAGCCTTTTTCTCCCATGTGTGTTGTGTCTGGGACTTCAGCTTCTGGAGGTTTCTTTCTTCTAAGTGCTGTAAGGCCTGGACACAGGTCACACCCAGGTCTTCCTGCAGCTTAGGCAGCCAGTAGTCAACAGACAACCCCACTTCTGTCAGCATCTCCTGGAGATCTTGCCTCTTTCTGCTTTTGGACTGAGATTCATCAGGGATGCACTTGGTTGTTTCCATGGCTCTGTGAAGAACAGATATGTATTTAGTCTGTGTTCCGACTGTAAGAATTCTTATCCACATGATCTAATGTGTAAGTGTTTTTTGGAGGCTAGTTTTCAGAGTTTTTCATGCCTTCATCTAATTGTCTAATTTATATTTATTTAATCAAATTGAGGGCTAAAATCAATAAAATAGAAACAAAGAGACCAATAACCCCCCAATCAATAAAACAGAGCTGCTTCTTTGAAAAAATCAAGAAGAAAGACAAATGCTTATCCAAATTAACTAAAAAAGAAGAGAAAAATATGCAAATGAACAAAATCAGAAATGAAAAGGGGGACATAACAACAGACACCTATGAAATCCAAATAATCTTTAAGTTGTACTTTAAAAAGTACCTGTGCTCCACAAAATCAGAAAATCTAAAAGAAATGGACAAATATCTCTATTGATACCCCTTACCAAATTTAAATAAAGATGTGATTAACAATTTTAATAGATCTATAATCCCTACAGAAATAGATGCAGTCATTAAAATTCTCTCAAGCAAAAAAAGTCCAGGGGCAGATGGTTTTAGTGCAGAATTCTAGTAGACCTTCAAAGAAGAGGTAATACAAATACTACTCAAATTATTTCATAAAATAGAAAAAGAAGAAACATGAGTAAATTCATTTTATGAGGCTACAGTCGTCCTGATACCCAAACCACACACTGTACAGATTTCAACAGAGAAAGAAAATTATAGAACAATTTACCTTTTGAACATAGATGCGAAAACACTCAATAAAATACTAACAAGCACAATTCAAGAGTACATCAAAGATCATACATATCAAGTATGTACATACCAGAGATGAAGGGATGGTTCAACATAAGAAAATCAGTCAATGTAATCCACCATCTAAACAAACTGAAAGAAAAAAAAAAAAACACATGATCATCTCATTAGGTGCTGAAAAAGCCTTTGACAAAATCCAACACCCCTTCATGATAAAAGTCTTGGAGAGATCAGAAACACAGGGGACATAACTGAACATAAGAAAGGCAGTTAGAGTAAGCTGATAGCCAATGTCAAACTAAATGAAGAGAAACTCAAAGCAACTTCACAAAAGTCAGGAATAAAATGAAGCTGTCCACTCTCTCTGTATATATTCAATTAAATACTTGAAGTTTAAACTAGAGCAATAAGAGAACCAAAGGAGATCAAGGTTATATGAATTAGAAAGAAAGAAGTCAAAGTATGACTAATTGCAAATGAATGATAGCATACAAAAGAGACTCAAAAATTCAACCAGGGAACTCCTACAGCTGATAAACATCTTCAGTAAAGTGGCTGGATACAAGATTAACTAAAAAAAAAAATCAGTAGCCCTCCTATATACAAATGACAAATGGGCTGAGAAAGAAATCAGGAAAATAACACCTACCCCAATAGCCACAAACTATATAAAATATCTTGGGTAACTCTAAACAATCAAGTGAAAAACTTACATGATAAAACTTCAAGTCTTTGAAGAAAGAAATTGAAGAAGATATCAGAAGATGGAAAGATCTCCCATGCTCATGGATTAGAAAGATTAACATATGGCTATACCAAAGTAAAAATGGCAATCTTACCCAAAGCAATCTACGGATTCAACTCACTTCCTATCAAAATTCTAACACAATTCATTACACACCATGAAACCATGATAGTCAACCAGAAGGAAAAACAAACCCAGGGCAGCTAAAACAATCTTGCACAATAAAAGAACTTCTGGAGGTGTCACCACCCCGGACTTCAAGCTCTACTACAGGGCTATAGTAATAAATACTGAATGGCTTTGGCATAAAAACAGACACATTCACTAATAGTATTGAATTGAAGATACAGCTATAAATCTGTACACCTATGAACACTTGATTTCTGATAATGAATCTAGAAATACACAATTGAAAAAGAAAGCATCTTCCACAAATGGTGCTGGTCTAATTGGATGTCTGCATGTAAAGAATGCAAATAGATCCATATCTATCAACTGCACAAAATTCAAGTCCAAGTGGATCAAAGACCTCAACATAATAAAACCAGATAAACTGAACTTGGTAGAAGAGAAAGTGGGGAATAGCCTTGAACTCATTGGCATAGGATTCAACTTTGAGGACAGAATACTGATAGAGTGGGCACTAAAATAAACAATCAATAAATGGGATCTAATGACACTGAAAAGCTTCTGTAAGGCAAAGGACACTGTCAATAGGACAAAAGAGCAGCCAACAGAAGGGGAAAGATTTTCACCAGCACCACATCCTACAGAGTGCTAGTATCCAAAGTTTGTAAAGAACTCAAAAAACTTGATATAAAAAATCAAATTAAAAATGGGGTACAGATCTAACCATAAAATTCTGAACAGAGGAGTCCCAAGTGACTGAGAAACATTTAAAGAAATGTTTAACATCCTAAGCCATCAGGGAAGTGCAAATCAAAACTATTTTGAGATTCCATCTTACACCTGTCAGAATGGCTAGAATGAAAAACACAAGTGATAGCTCATGCTGGAGAGGATGTGGAGCAAGGCGAACACTCCTCCATTGCCAGTGGGAATGAAAACTTGTACAGCCACTATGGAAATTAACACATGATTCCTCAGAAAATTGGGAGTCAATATACCTCAAAACCTAGCTACTCCACTCTTGCACCAAAGAACACTCCATCCTATCTCAAGGACACTTGCTCAACTACATTTGTAGCAGCTTTATTCACAATATCCAGAAACTGAAAACAACCTAGATGTCCCTAAATTGAAAAATGGATAAAGAACATGTGGTACATTTACACAATGGACTATTAATCAGCTGTTAAAAATGACATCATTAAATTTGCAGGCAAGAGAATGGATCTAGAAAAAAATCATCCCAAGTGAGGTAACCCAGACCCAGTAAGACAAACATGGTATGTGCTCACTTATAAATGAATATTAGCTTTTAAGTAAAGAATAATAATGCTATATTCCAGATACAGAGAGGCTATAGGTATCAAGGAGTGCTCAAGGGAGGATGAATAGATTTCCCTAGGAAGGGGGAATAGAGTAGATTTGGTGTGTGGACTGGGAGCATGTGGGGATGGGAACATGTGAGATCAGGAGGGGAGTTATGGAGGAAGGTATGGAGGTAGAGAGTACTAGGACAGATGACTAGAATTGGGGGGGGGCATTTAGGAGATGATATGGTAGCCTGGTACAGTGGAAACTCCCTGGAATCAATGAGGATGAGTCTAGCAAAGACTCCTAGTAATGGGGGATATGGACCCTGAACTGGCCATCTTCTATAACCAGGCAAGGATTCCAGCAGTGGGACTGGGACATCAACCCAGCTATATGACTGCCAACCTATAATTTGTCCTCCCTACAAGATGTGCTGTGGTAATGGTGGCACAGAACTTGTGGGAATGTTCAACCAATGATTGGTCAAACTTGAGACCCACACTACAAGAGGGGGCCATGCTTATCACTATCTGGATCACCATCTGGATCACCAGGAACAGACCTAGTATAGAACCAAACACAAGTGCCAGAAAAAAGTCAATGAAATGATTCCTAATGATATTCTGCTATACTCATAGATCAGTGCCTAGCCCAGTCATCATCAGTGAGGCTCCATCCACCCACTGATGGGAGCATATACAGAGATACATAGCCAAATACTAGGTGGGGCTCCAGGAACCCAGGAAAGGAAGGGGAGGAAGGATTGTAGGAACCAGAAGTTGGAGAACACCATGAGAACATGGCCCACAAAATCAACTAAGTAGGACTCATAGTGGCTCACAGGAACTGAAGCAACAATCACACAGCCTGCATGTGTCTGAGCTAGGTCCTCTGCATATATGTTATGGTTGCTTACCTTGGTGTTCTTGTGGGATTCCTAACAGTGGGAGTGGGGGCTGTCTATGATTTTCTTGCCTGCTCTTAATACCCACTTTCTCCTACTAGGTTGCTTCTGACAGCCTTGATATGAGGATTTATGCTTAGTACTATTGTTACTTGGTATACTTTGTTCGCTTGATTTCCCCAAGCTTTTTTTATGAAGGGAAACAGAGGAGGAGTGGATCTGAGGGAGAGAGGAGAGGGGAACTGTGAGGACTGGTGGTAGGGTAAACTCCCATTGGGATGGAATATATTACAGAAGGATAAATTTAAAAATATGAAAAATCCTCTTCTATTAGCAAAGAATAAGTGGGATATGAAATTAAAAGTACATTAATATCTATATGAGTTTATAATGCAAACATAAAAGAATACATATGAAATTTTCTGGAATAAAACTACAAATTTTTGATGGAGCAGGTTAAAGATATGTAAAATAATGGAGCCATACTTTCTGTTTCATATTGTTAAAATTGAATTTGCACTAGGCAGGGTTCTATCTCTAGAGAGAAGGAATCCATATAGTATATGCATACACATATTATAAAAAGGAGCTTGTTAGATTGGCTTATGTGACAGTAGCTAGGTAGTTCAACCATATTCACCTGCAGTCTCTGTTCAGCATTTTTCACAGACTATATATATGCATTGCCACCAAGCTAGGCATCTTTTAATTCAGTTGAATTGACAGATTATAATAACTATCACCCCAAGTGTCCTTAACTTGATTCATATAAAATCATTGAATTTTCAACAAACCCCCTCCATTTATTTTTTAAATATCTACGAACTGACTATGATGTTCACTTGAAAGAAGAAGATACACAGAAGTACCATTACAACACCTAAGGAAAAACAGAGGACTAATGCTTCAAGACTTAATACAAAGATAAACCAATCATTGATATTTAGTATTGATGGAAGAATTTTAAGGGATGAATGGCAAACAATAGTAGATCTAGAAAGATAATCACAGAAATAGAACCAGTGATTCATTGACAAAAGATCAAAGGCAATACCATTGATAAATGATAGAAAGTCTTCTTCAGCACATGGTAATGGAAACACACATCTAAAGCTATATACAGTAAAAAGAAAATTTAACACTGAACCCTGTCTTTAAAACTTTAACTTAAAATGGAACATAATTTTGGGCTGATGACAAATAACACCTTGTCACACAATGCTGGAATTGGTAGAAACAAACTAGGGATAGTTAAAGAGCAGTTATCCTATGATATAAATGAGCTGGGCAGTGGTGGCACATGACTTTTGTCCCAGCACTCGGGAGTCAGAGATAGGTAAATCCCTGTGTGTTTGAGGTCAGCCTGGGCTACAGAATGTGTTCCAGGAAAGGCGCAAAACTATACAGAGAAACCCTGACCCCCCCCCCCCCCAAAAAAAAAAAGGAAAAAAAAGATAACCTATGATATGAGTGAAGAGAGGAAACACTGATTTCAGTAGCAAAGACGGAATGGAAACACTTTAGAATTCAATGTAAAGGATAGGGCCCAGTGTCCATTCCAGAAGTTTTAGCCTCAAGCATAGAATTTTCCACTCCAAGTACAGAGTAGTGTATACTGATTGGAATAAAGGGTGAAGACAGAAATGGCAGAGAATCAGAACACTGTATACTGACACTATATGAAAAACAGAACAAAACCCATTACTTTGTATGGTAATTTTATCATTTATAACAATAAAAAAGACAGAATACCTACAAAGTTTTCATTGCACTTTCAGTGTCAGATAAAGAGAAGAGGAGGGAGGTGTGGTGGTATTGTATTCCCCCAAATATTGTGCATACTAATAAACTTATCTGGGGTCAGAGAACAGAAAAGCCACTAGATACTTTTAGGATAGGCAGTGGTAGCATATGCCTTTAATCCTAGCATTCCAGAGGCAGAAATCCATGTGTTCAAGGATACACCCAAGCACGGTGATACACACCTTTAATCCCAGAAAGCCAGCCTTTAATCCCAGGGAGTGGTGGTAGAGAGCAGAAAGGTATATAAGGCGTGAAGAAACTCCAGGCATTTGGCCTGGGTAGGCATTTGGCCTGGGTAGGCATTTGGCCTGGAGAAGCATTTGGCCTGGTTAAGCATTCAGGCTTCTAGCAGCAGTTCAGCTGAGAGTCATTCGGATATGAGGACTTAGAGGCTTCCAGTCTGAGGAAGCAAGACCAGTTGAGGATCCAGCGAGGTGAGATAGCTGTGGCTTATTCTGTCTCTCTGATCTTCCAGTGTTCACACCAATAACTGGCCTCAGGTTTGTTTTATTAATAAGACTTTAAGATTCATGCTACAGAGGGAGGGATGGAGGGAGGGAGGAAGAGAGACTGAAAGAGAGAGAGGGAACCACATTCAACACTAGACTCATTGTGTTTTCTTGGGCATCGTGTTTTGTTACTACAATACAAATTAACTAAGCCAAAAATCAAGACATATAGCCAAAGAAAGAAAAGCAAGACAGATTACAGAAAGGGTCTATACTTGTGCCCACAATCAGTTATGGTAAGGAGTCAGATTCTATACTTCCTCTTTAGGCAAGCGACCTCCTAAAGATAGCCTGTGTATTTGTGTTCAGATGAGTGACCACATAGAGTCAACCTCTGCACACCTGCTCAATGTCATTGACTTTTATATTTCCCTTATTTAGTAGCTAGTTTTAATAATTTTTTGAATTAGCTTTGTCCTGCCCTTTTCTTTCTCTTGTCCCTCACTTCCCTGCTTTTTGGTAATAGGCTCTTCTACAACACAAGTGTTGCTTTGGGTTTGAAATTATCATGCCATAAATTTTGGATTGTCAGCTGCATTTCTTTATCACAATTTCTTTGCATTCTTAATTTAACTGAAACTTGTGTTGTTTCTACGGTTGCAGTTTATTTCTATTTACTTTTCTTTCTCCAGTGTTTTCCTCTAGTGTTGCTCCAATACTTGAAGGACATGAGCAGAAAAGAGTAACAGTTAGTTAATTTCTTTTTTATTCATTCAAAGAGATTTTGACTTCAGTAGGGTGATGGGTAAAGTTATTTTCTAGTGTGTTACCTAGTATTATTTTGCAATGAAACCTGAAAATTTTTATTAATGAAATAGTATGCACACACATTGAGATAGTCCCATTCAGTTGCACAAAAATGTTAAATAATGTCACAAACACAAACATAAAATATCTCTTAATTTCAAGCTTTCCAGATACATCTTGTTTTGGTGTAGGTTTGTGTAAATGACCATTATTTAACCTATGCCAAAAAGTGAGCCTCAGACTAGGGGCTACTCTCATGGTGTTTCTCTTTGTAACTCCAATGCCAGCTGTTCCTTTGGTTCCAAGTCTCAATGCTTTCTTCTTTTGGACACTTCCCTCTCTTCATTTCTTCAGCTAGAATTACTGTTTGGAGCAGAATGGTAAATGTTTCCTTTTTTAACAACCATATTTGTGCACATGTGTTCATTAAACATTCAAGGTACAATGTAATCTTGTTTCTTTATTCTCCAGAAGTTATTGGACTTGAAGGGATTAATTTTTTAGAAGTTGATAATTTTTCTTACTGGTCCTACCTATCATTTGTGGTTTACGCCATTAGCACATTATTCTCACAGTAGTGATGTATGCCATAACCATTGACTTGAACATATAGACTGATGTTTGAGCTAGTGGGTTATACCTCCATTTCAGTGGAGAGAAATAATACTGCAACTCTATATTCTAGTCATTCTTGAATATTGTAAATACTTCAACTAAAAGCATATAGATAATTTTTAAAAATGCAAGAAACTAATTCCAGAAATGAAAAACCAATGCAGAAATACAAGAAACATGAAAATTCAAGATAGCACAAAAATTTACCAACTATAGACATGCTTAAAAATGACCGATTCAGCAGTAATAGATGGCAATGAGAGTTGATTGGATGAAAACTTTGAGAGTTCCAAAGAGTGAATATAAGAATATGCAATGAAATCAAAGAGGACATAAATGGATTGAATTATAAAGGAATAGAATCAGATAATTGAAAAAAAGATATCAATACAGGCTATGAAACTGGATTTTAGTGAGGAAATAGGAAGAAAAAAATTAAAACATTGGTGATGAAAAGACCAATAATTAATTAAAAAATTTAGTGGGAAACCAAAAGAGTTGATGAATGACAAAACAGTATATCAAGGCTTGTAGCCAAGATGGAAGGTGGGAAGTTTGGAACATACATGGACATATGAAAGGGCACATATGAGAAACATATAGTCAACAGTATAGTAAATGAGAACAAAGTAATAGTATTTGCTTTAAAATCAGTACTGAGACAAGAGCGTTCATTTCCTACAGGATATTGAAAGTATCAATTGAACCCATCAACAGAGATACGATGATACTATACCCTTTACTTACAATAGGGAATTTGTCCTGATAAACCCATCATAAATTTTAAAACATGCATTTAATTCATTGTGCTGACTAGCTTTTGTCAACTCTACACAAGCTAAGGTCTCTTGGAAAGAGGGAACCTAAATAGAGAAAAATACCCCCACCAGATTGGCCTGTGGGGCATTTTCTTGGTTGATGATTGATGTGGGAGGGCATCTCATTGTAGGCAGTGCCACTACTGGGTTGATGGTCCTAGGTTGTATAAGAAAGCAAACTGAGCAAGCCAGTAAGCAGGATTATGCTGTGGCCTCTGCTTCAGTTCCTGCCTCCAGGTTCCTGCCTTGAGTTCCTGTCCTGACTTTCCTCAGTGATGGAGTGTGACCTCAGAGTTGTAAGATGAATTAAACTCTTTCCTTCCCACATTGCTTTTGGTCATGATGCTTTACCATAGGAACCTAAACCCTAACTAAGACATACACCTAATCAACTGAACACCACAGCTTAGCCTAGCCTGTCCTTGAAGTCTTAGCCAGAGTAATAGGGCAAGAGAAATTAATAAGGTGTACAAAAAAAGAAAGGAAGGAATCCATGTTTTATTATCTACAGATGATTACACAGCTAACCTCACCTCACCAACTCCTCAGCTGATCTTGTTTCCTCAGACTGAAAGCCTCTGAGTCCTCACCAGAATGAATCTCAGCTGAACTGCTGCTAAAAGCCTAAAAGCCTAAAAGCCTAAAAAGCCTCTAGTTTCTAGTCCTCATGCCTTATATAACTTTCTGTTTCCTATCATCATGTCCTGGGATTAAAGGTGTGTGTCACCATGCCTGGTTGTTTCCAGTGCAGCCTTGAACTCACAGAGATCCAGATGGATCTCTGCCTCCCAAGTGATAGGATTAAAGATGTGTGTGCCACCATTTTCTGGCCTCTATGTCTATCTAGTGGCTGTTCTGTTCTCTGACCCCAGGTAAGTTTATTAGGATGCACAATATTGGGGGGACACAATATCACCACATTTCCCCTTTTTGTCTAAAATAATAAAAGAAGCTTATAACTAATGTAAGAAAACTATATCCAAAACTATATATAACTACAATAGGTATATACAATATATACAGTCAAGAATTACATTAACATTTGACAGATTCAGACAAAAAATTCCATTATATACATTAACAATGTCCAGTCCATTATCATTTGACAAAATCAGACAAAAATTTCATTATTTATCCTATTTTAGTAAGTCCATTCCAAAATTGTATGCAATATACAAAAATCCAATGCAATGTAAAATATTTAAAACAAGTAGTTCCTTTTAAATGTGGATTCAATAATCTACCTTTTTATCTTATTATATCCATGTTCTCTCTTTTTTCTTTTCATAGTAGATTCAATAATCTACCTTTTATCATTTTTATATCTTTCTTTTTTTCTTTTTAGAGTAGGGTCAATAATCTGCCCATTTATCCTATTATTTCTATGTCTCTCTCATTTCCTTTTTTCTTTTTTTTTTGGTTTATTCGAGACAGGTTTCTCTGTGTTGTTTTGGTGCCTGTCCTGGATCTTGCTCTGTAGATCAGGCTGGCCTCGGACTCACAGAGATCCACCTGGCTCTGCCTCCGGAGTGCTGGGATTAAAGTCATGTACCACTACCGCCCAACTGGCTGGCTCCCTCTCTCTCTCTTTCTCTCTCTCTCTCTCTCTCTCTCTCTCTCTCTCTCTCTCTCTCTCTCTCTCTTTTAGAGTAGATTCAATAATCTACCTCTTATCTATAGAGTATTAGGTAGGGTACTATATGAACATGAAAAATACCAGTAATTTTCTAAATACTAATAATGAATTTGAGGAGAATGAAATAAAGAAAAATATCTTATTCACAGAAAATGAATGGATAATAAAAATATGACATATACACACAATGTGGTTTTATTCAGTTATGAAGAATAAAATTATGTTGTTTTCTGGAAAATGGATAAAGAAGGAACCATTGTATACAATAAAATGAGCTCAGCAAAGATTAAAAAATATATTTTCTTTCTTTTATAGGGTCAAGATTTTACATAGATAAAGGAAATAATTTATATATGAATATGTAATTCATATGAAGTAAAAGTAGAAATAAACTGTGTGGAGGGGCTCAGAGATTAATAGCACTTGCTGTTCTTACAGAGGACCTGGATTCAGTTCCTAGCACCCACAGGGCAGCAAACAATCATCTGTAAGTCCAGTTGTACAAGATCCTGTGTGGAATTCCAGAGTCAAATGAGTTCATGGAGTATGCCCGCACCTGGAAATCTCTCAACAGTTTACAGTAGGAGTCAGGCATTCATTCCCGACTTGGGTTGAAAAACCTGGATCCACTTCATAGGGACAAAAGGTCATGTCATTTCAAAAGCCAACAAGTCTTTTCCTACCACCCTCTTCTCCCCCACTCCTTGCTCCCCAGAAAGCTGGTGCAAATACATGTTGTTTTGCTGACATCCTGTCAGCTGATAAACTACGGATGCACCACCTCTGCTGCTGTGATGTACACTCCCTCCCTACACCCACTCTGCACAGGGATTCTTTGGTATTTGATAATGCCTGCTTGCCCTCAGTATGACCCGTGTATGCAAATTAGGTGTATTTCTTCTGTTTCTTTGTCTTCAAGCTATATATAAACTAGCCTGTTACCCCAATAAAGAAGTTGCCTTGGGTGCAGACTTCGAAGCTTTTCTTTTCTCCTGTGTACTCACAGCCACCTATATCCTAGCTTCTCTTCTCCCCTGGGTCTTAAGACCACAGGCTGGCTGGGTAGTCTGGGGGCCAGGGGAAGGAGAACAACAATTCTACTCCCACTTCAGGCCTCCACAAGCCCTAGGTATGTGTGCAATGTCCATACACACATGCAGGAAAACACTTATACACATAACTAAAAATAAATAAATCTTAACAAAATTTTCTGCAGAATAAAAGGGACAAGGTGATAGGAAGTGGAGAAGGGATATGATACAGGGAGTGAATATATTTAATAGGGCCATTTTGCAAAGTTTTTTCATTAAATTGTTTTTCTAAATTTTTCTCTTTCCACTCTCAATTAGATTTTGCATGTAGGTCTTGGGCTGACAGACTTAACTTCCTTCCCTGTAACCAGGAATCAGAGTTAGCCAGACTGCAAGCATGCACTATGGACTGCCATTCAGTCATTTATAGGACCTAACCCTTTCTCTAAAGTGTATGAGAAGGGACCTTCACTCTGCCTTGTGGTCCTGATAGTTCTTTAGAGTTTTTGCTATGCTTCTGTCTGCTTGTCTGCCTATGGCATTAATAACTTTTTTAATACATAGTATATGAAAAGGACAGACCCCTTGGATCCATAACATGAAACCTTTCAAAATATTATTAAATTAAATGATATACTTGAATGGAAATATCTTTATGAAATTTATTATCATCTATAATGTAGATGTGTGAATTTTAGGGAATTAATAAGAGGCCATGGGTGATGTTTAATGTGAGGGGAGATACAACACATTGATTTAAAATAGTTCAAAGATAGTAATGAGGCATATGTGTGTGTGGAATAAGTATTGTGGGTGATGAGAGGGCAGGATGGAGAAGGAATATATGGAGGGATAACTAACACTGAAGATCCTTCAAAGATGTCGTTAGGAAACCTACTGCTGTAGATGCTTTCTAAAATGTGTCTGTGCACATATTTAAAAAGAGTTAAAATGGAGTTACTCTGTAAGTGGGTGATCATTCTTCTACTAGACACCACAGGCTGGCAAAAAATAAAACTGAAAAAACTACATTACCCTTTTTGGAGGTGTTGACTAGAGTGGTCTTATAGAACCCCCAAACATTACAAGTTATGGTCAATTCTCCTGTTTTCAACCTAGAACTTGATGATAAGACCTTTTTTTTCGAAGATACTGCACACTCGAGTCTTAGAACATAGGTAGATCAAGCTGGTACTTGCTTGGGAGCTTCATCTTTGGCTAGCTTTCACAGTGCTAGAAGTTGCTAAACATGCTGCTGGATTCTGTGCTCTGGATGGCTTCAGGTATTGACCTAAATAAGCTGACCATGGAAAGAAGAAAGGACAGACAGACATACAGAAAAGCTGAGATTGGGTAGGTAGTTTATATGTTTTAGAGGAAAACCTATGCCTACTATTCTGTTAAATGGACATAGTATTAAACTGACTCTTGACTTACCATTACATACATAGTTTAGTACATCACTCAAGTCTCATCAGAGAAGCTTCTTTTGTAGTAGGCAACAATTTAAAAAGAGACTCACAACTGATCAAGGCTCAGAAAACAAGAGATTGTAGAGTCCTCAGCCCTAATTGGGACATCTGTCTCATATCTCCACCTTCCATGGCTCTAAGATTCTTGCAGGAGATTTGACAAAAAGATTGTAAGAGCCAGACATGCTGGATAATTACAGTGAAACAGTGTTTTCTTGACAGAACAGGGAAGGTGACTATGTGAACTAACACAGTTGTGACAGTATGCACTAAATTTGCACAAACCCAGGCCTGACAGAATCCCAGCATGGAGAACAGAAGTAGGCACAAAGTCCTACTCCTAGCTGAGGTGCTGGTGATATTTGAGAGTTGCTGGGAGAGTGAGAGTTAGTTTTCTTTAAAGGTTTTTCCCTTGGCGGGTTGTCCAGACCACAGTGGATGATAACACATCCAAGACTATATGGGTATCACAGAATGGACCTGATGGGCTTGGAAAGAATAAAAATAATAAAAAAGAGACAACACAAATTTCAGTTAGTAGAGTAGGGAGATGTGACAGGAAGAGTTGGCAGAAGTAGATAAAGAGGATCAAAATATATTGTATGAAAAACTAAAAAAAAAAAAAACCCTAACAAATATTTATAAAAACAAAATGAAACAAAAGTTTTGGGGCTGGAAAGATGTCTCAGTGGTTAAGAGCACTGACTGCTCTTCCAGAGGACCTGGGTTCAATTCTCAGCATCCATCTGGCAGCTCACAACTGTCTGTAACTCCAGTCCAGGGGATCTGACACTCTTACACAGACATCCCTGCAGGCAAAATGGCAAAACACCAATGCACTGTGGGAGCCCATTTTCAGGTTCCTTGTGGCTTTACCCATTAGGTCCGCATAGAGGATGATTAGGGCCATGGGCCTGAGTGCAGGTGTCTGAAATGGTCTGCACTTGGCTGTGCTGGGGGGAGGTCTTTTGCTCCACCCCTTGGCATCTCTATAAATACTCTGGGGCGGAGACAGTAGGGGCTTGTTGGAAAAGGTTCCAGGCCCTCTCGAGGCTATCCTTTATTTTCTATCTGTTTGTCTCTGCAATCTAAATCCTTCTATCTAATATTTCCTGTTGCTCACACTCAAGAAAACTCTGGGGAGCTGTGGGGTTGGTGGGTAAACGCCCCACAAAATGGCACCATGAACAGGGACTAAAGACAAAAAAAGGGGGACTAAAGACAAATGAACAAGGACTAAAGACAAAGTAATAGGAACTAAAGATCAAGAAAAATAATAGTTTTATTACAGAATTTATGGTGAAAGTGTGAGTCAGCCCTGCCAGTGGAAAGTGGCATGCCAGTGTTATGTTATATATATATATGAGGGGCAGCGGTTTTATCCTAGAGAGAAAAGGAAAACAGACTGGAAGGATGTCCGATGCTGCAGCGCAAAATTCTCTTCTGTCAAAATTTTCAATCTTCTATCTCTTTCTCAATTTCTATCTGTGAAAAATAAGTATAAGGTACAGCGTAGTAATATAGTGTAGGAAAAACTTAGAAGTGTAAGATCGTGTAGAAAAAATAAGGCAACTAGACAGAAAAACTCTTCAATTTTCTAACTTTGGGGGCTATGAACACAAACTAGGAAAAAAAAATCTTTGTTTGGGCTTTACGGGTAGTGAAAAAGCTCTTCTTTGAGCTTATGGGGAAGAAAAGGTTTCCTATGGAAGCTTTTGTCCTGGGGACAGCTGAAATGCTAACTTCAAGTGGCAGGAGAAAGTGATTTCTCCCTGAGGAAGAAATGGGGGTGTAAAAAGCCAAAAAGTTTAAAGTTGGGAAGTTTTGAGAAAAGTTGGTCTTTCTCTCTTGGGAAAAAAATCTTTCTCTTAAACCAAAAAGCTTTTCTTGGAAAATTGGGGGAGGGGGAAATCTCTTTAAAAAGCTTTAATCTTTCTCAAAAGCTCTTAAAATCTTAAACTAAAACCTTTAACTTTCTCAAAAGAACAAAAATTAGAATCACCTGAAGATATTAGTATGGGGACCACCTGTGATTAGCTCTAAGGGAAAACAACAAACTTAAGACAGCAAAACCTCTCCAAGTTCTTTCAAGTTTTAAAAATCCTCCCTACAATGCAGGAGACAGGGATGGAGTTCCTAAAAACCTCTCTTCTAAGCTCTGTCTCAAGCTAGTAAAAGGCAGTGGGTCAAAGTCCCCTGAGGGAAACGCTTTAGCCCCAAAGGGCAGGAAACCTTAGCTGAGAAAAGCAAAAGCCAAGCTTTTCAGTTACAGCCGAGTTGAGGCATCAAGGGTTTTGTTTCTGAGTGAGCTATGAAAAGGTAGGTGCTCCTAATCATCCTAATGCAAAGATCGCCTGAAACTCTGTTAGCATTGTATCCTCACTTCTGACCAAAAACCCAGAGGTGACTGGCCAGTGTCTGAGTTGAAATGCATATCGGGGATACTAGGGTTCCTGCAGTTGCAAACTTCCTGGAGCACAGAGCTGAGGCAGGAAGGTGCAGGACCCAGGGGAAGATTGCTAATGAATAAACAAAGCTAAAGCTGGTGGGAACGGCCCAGTTGTCTGCTTTCCTACAAGTCCCAGGTTGATAGGTCCATAGCTGCAAAAAGAAATCTGAGAAAAAGCTTTCCTATCAGAGTAAGGACCTTTCTGGGAAAAGAGTAAAGCTGAATTGTGTCTGAAGCAGTTGTGCTGCTGAGTCAGAACGCTGTCTGGGGAAAGAGCCCAGCCAGGGCAGAACAGAGAACTATCCAGGAGTAAAGCTTTCTTTTCTGTCACAGAAAGCATCTCTTTGAGAAAAGCTTTGTTTCAACTGACTCCCAATGAGATGAGGGAGTGTAGCCCTAAGGGGTGATTGCCTCTGGCATAAGCTCTGTCCTTGTGCACCCAAACAAAACCCACTGGGGGACTGGGCCAGGTGAAGGCCTGATGAGGCAAAACACCTGTCCTAATGGGAGTTTACAAATGGCAAAAACCTCCCTTGTTAGATTTTCAGTCTGTACACAAACCACACAGACCTCGAAAACAGAAATGGACAAAAAGCCCCTACCTTCAGTAGCAGGGAAAGCTGCCACTGTAGTGTCGGAAACTGTTTCTGGGTCAGAGGGGATAAATTGAGACCAAACTGGGAACTGTCTAGGAGAAAGACTCTGAAGAAATAGAGACAGGACAGATTCCTCTCCAGAAAATGCATGACCTGTGAAAGCTGCTAAAAGTTTGAGGCAGATTGGGGGAAGAAAGCCCCTACCTCCAAAGGCAGCTAGCAGGGGAACAGAGCAGCCTGAGATATCTGAAGCTCTGCATCTGGGGGGAAGGAACAAGCAAAATGAGAATAAAATCAGTGGGAGAAAAATCTCTCTGAAGGAGCTATGGAAAAGCTCTGTTGTAAATGTTTTTCACTGACTGGCTAAGGCAAACACAAGCCCTGAGGAAAGTTGCTATTGGAAATGCCAGCCTCAGTGCACGCTAAGGAGGCAGGTGTGATTCTGATCCAGGGCCAGTGTCAAATGAAGGAGAGACACCTGTTAAAGCCAGCTGAGGAGAGAATAGAAATCTCTCAATGTCCCTTAATTGAAAACTTAAAACTCTTGGTTCAAATCTCTTTTTGCAAAAGCAAAAACTTCTAAAGCAAGTCAGGTAAAAGAGAACTGGAGGTTGACTCCCGGACTCAAAAAGAACTATGGGAAATGGAGTCCATAAGCTAGCTCTTAACAGTGAGCTGATGAAGAGAAATGCATTCTGGGAAATGTAGTTTTCAGCTAAAGATGGCGCTACTGTCCAAAAACTTTTCAGCCCAGAATGAAGTGTCTTCTCAAAGCAATGCTAGAAAGCTTAATCTTACCTCTTGAGAGCTCAGATCAGACAAGAAGCTACCTATAAGAGCAAAGAAGCCACTTTAAAATCCTTAAGAAAGCAAGAGAAAGCAGTTTATACACTGAACGTTGTCTTAGATATAAAGAAACTTATGTTGAAATTTAAAAAGTTCTTTGCCTTGAACAAACTGCCTGCAATGAGTAATTCCTTTGCAAATCTAATTAAGGGGAAAAGAAACGGGCATTCAAAAAAGAAATGACTGCTTTATAGACTGGAAACAAACTTCAGAAAAGCTGTCTTAAAAAAAGTTGCTTCACCTGAAAGTTCCTTATAAGAAATCAGTGCTAAATATCACAGCTGCTAATATCAGGAGTTAAAGCTAATGAAGTAAAAATACTAAATCCTGAAAATTCTTTCTCAAAGTAAGCTAATGAAGGATATGTTTCACGAAAGAACATCTATGTTCTTGACTCCTTTGAATAGTAACAGTTTTGGTGAAAATATTGGAACTAACAACAATCAAGTCAAAATGTTTCAACAAATTCAAGACGCTATTCCACAAAAGAAGGCTGCCATGCTTTGTGAGCCATACTAGAGCTCACTCCAATCTTCCTGGTCCTTTAGTTGAGGGTAATGCAATGGCTGAGCATTATCCCAAGTGGAAATGGCTCAACAGTCACATGTTCTTCATCAAAATAGCAAAAGCTTAAGAGAAAGTAATTCAATCTTGCCAAAGAAGTAGCTCCTCCAATAGTTAAACGATGTGGTGTATGTCAAAAATATTTTCCTGTCCCTCACTTAGGGGTAAACCCTCGAGGTCTTCTTCCCAATCATCTATGGCAAATATGGATGTTACTCATATTGAAGAATTTGGCAAATTAAGATATGTACATGTGACCACTGACACTTATTCAGGATTTTTAATGGCTAGTGCACAACCTGGGGAAGCTACAAAACATGTAATTATGCACTGCTTGAAGTGTTTTTCATATATGGGTATACCAAAAATTATTAAAACTGATAATGGTTCTGGATATAGTAGTAAGGCATTTCAACAGTTTTGTACCCAATGGGAAATCATACATAAAACAGGTATTCCTTATAATCCTCAGGGACAAGGTATTATAGAAAGGGCTCATAGCAGTCTTAAAATACAACTTCAAAAAATAAAAATAAAAAAGGAAGAAATTTACCCTCAATCGCCCATAAGGCATTAAATCATGCTTTTTTTGTTCTGAACTTTTTGAACATGGATGTCAGTGAGCAGTCTGCCGCAGATAGATATTGGCACAGTGGCACCCAAGCGACTTTTGCTCAAGTGAAATGGAAAGATCCCTGCTCGGGATTATGGAAGGGTCCTGATCCTGTTTTAATATGGGGTTGAGGAGGACATGTTTGTGTTTTTTCACAAGAGGAGAATGGAGCTCGGTGGTTACCGGAGCGTCTGGTAAGGAGCGTGGAACTAAGGAAGGGTCAGCTCCAATGACGTTCCTATAAAGGAACCAGAATGAAAGTGGCTCGATTAGTGTTTCTGAGGTTTTGTCACTGGTTAATGCAAACAGTGAGGAAATAGAGTTCAGAGCTGTGCCACTTTTGGCTTTACTAGCTCCTTTAGAAAAATACTTTATACCACCTAATAGCTGTGCAGTATTTGGCAAAGAGGTTTACAGCAGCTAAATACGATAATTTCATCCTCAGTGTGAAGTGAAGTTTTTCAGTAGAACAAACTGAAAGTACTGCTGTAATAAAAATGTTTGTCTGAATTGAAGCACGTAGGGGAGCTATTTATGAATTGGGGTGAAGGGACAGCTTCTAGTTAAAAACCGTTTACCGCTGACAGTGCATCTCTGCCAGTTCAGGAATGGCTGAGAGAACTCAGCAACTTTGGGGTGTGGCTTTGTCCCAAGATTACAGTCCCCTAGAAACAAGTATCACAACTCTATAACGACAACACTCACTAAATCCCAGTGTTGTATAGCAAAGCTGACTATAAACTCTAAACTTTAGAAATGATGTGCGTACTTCCTGTCTAGTTAAGAGAATATTTCTAATAAAGATCATGATAATAACTCAGAGCAAGAAGTAGAAAAAGATGAAATAAGATATGTGAGTTTGTAGAAATTATTCTCTTGTTAGATCTGTTTTAAGAAATCTTTAGGTGTTTGCTAAGTTAAATATATGCTAATGTAGCCCTATGTAAGTTTGTAAAATAGATCTATAGAGTTCCTTTAAGAATATAAGCTTGCAAGAAGTATCCAAGGTA
The DNA here is from genome assembly GCA_902168425.1 of Peromyscus attwateri. Taxonomy (NCBI): domain Eukaryota; kingdom Metazoa; phylum Chordata; class Mammalia; order Rodentia; family Cricetidae; genus Peromyscus; species Peromyscus attwateri. The sequence continues at coordinate 36,355 of CABHPP010171497.1, forward strand.
GTCTTAGGGCATGTAGTAATAAGCTTGTAAGAAAAGATGCTAGTTGTAAATGTAAGTTTAAGACATAAGATGGGGGGCTGGAGAGATGGCTCAGCGGTTAAGAGCACTGGCTGCTCTTGCAGAGGTCCTGAGTTCAATTCCCAGCAACCACAAGGTGGCTCACAACCATCCATAATGAGATCTGGTGCCCTCTTCTGGCCTGTAGGCATACATGCAGGCAGAACACTATACATGATAAATAAATAAATCTTTAAAAAAAAAAAAGAAGAAAAAGAAGTAAGATGGAATGAATATAAGAAGTATATAAGAAGTAAATAAGAAATATATTTGCTAAAGTAGTTCTATAGTCTCCTTAAGGAGTATAAATAAGTAAATGTTAATACGTTCTATGTGAGTTTGTAAAAAAGTATAAATGTTGAATGTAATCTAAATGCTTTGCAAGATATGTTACATGTGAGTTTGTGAAACAGTGTAAATACTGAGTGTGAATCTATGCTTAATGTACATGGGAAAAAACAAACAAACCCTGAGATACAGAAGTTAGTGTCCTAACAGACTACAAAGCAGGCAGTCTGAGCAGTTTTCAAAAGCTCCAGAAGATGCTAAGAATCTAAGAATGGTGGACACCAGAACCAGCACAAGGAGGCATCTGCAGCTGAGATCCGTGGGCAAATCAACGCAACACAGAAAAACCTGAGCTAACATCAAAAAACGGTGTGGTTTAGAATACTACTGTACCTGAAAAGGTCTCTGGCTTGAGAATAAAAGTTGTAGAGACGCTTGTTTGAACTAAAATTGTTAACTGCAAAAAGTTTTGATTGTAAAACATCTCTTCATATATGGAAGTGAAAGCCTGATACCAGAATTTACTTTTTTGAACTTAAAATAATGAGATAAAACTACAAAAAGATTTTGGTTATGGATTTCTTCATATTTGAAAGGCTAGTACCAGAATTTATCATTTGAATTTTGGGACTTAATGAAATGAACAATAGATTTCATTGCAATGGAACAATTTTGAATTTACTTATAGTAATGACCTGGGAACTGTTTTCTAGAGTTATTTGCATTAAAAATGGAACTGTTTAAATGAAGAAATTTATTGTTTCTACCTAGAGTCAAGATGCTATTTTGTGTATGCATATATGCTGGTGATTCATGAATTGTTTTGTGTTAAAAATGCAATTGTTTTGTGGAACTGTTTATGTAAAAATGGAATTACTTATGGAACTGGTATGCACACACATTGAGACAGTCCCCATTCCAGTTGCATAAAAATGTTAATTAATATCACAAACACAAACATATAGTATCTCTTAATTTCAAGCTCCCCAGATGCATCTTGTTTTGGTGCAGGGTGGTGTAAATGACCATTATTCAACCTATGCCAAAAAGTGAGTCTCAGACTAGGGGTTGCTCTTATGGTGATTCATTGTGGAACTTCATGCCAGCTGTTCCTTTGGTTCCAAGTCTCACTGCCTTATTTCTCTGGACATTTCTCTCTCCTCATTTCTTCAGCTGGAATTACTGTTATGAACAGAGTGGTAAATGTTTCTTTTTAACAGCCATATTTATACATATTTGTTTATTAAACATTCAAAGTACAATGCAATCTTGTTCCTTTATTCTCCAGAAGTTATTGGAACTGAAGGGATTAATTTTTTAAAAGTCGATATTTTCTTACTGGTTCTACATATCAATTGTGGTTGTTTATGCCATTAGCACATTACTCTCAGAGTAGTGCTGTTTATCATACCACTCCATTTCAGTGGAGAGAAATAATACCGCAACTCTACAATCTAGTCATTCTTGAATATTGTAAATACTTCAACTAAAAGCATATAGATAATTTTTAAAACGCAAGGAAATAACTCTAGAAATTCAAGTCCAATGCAGAAACACAAGAAACATGAAAATTCAAGATAGCACAAAAAACTACCAACTATAGACATGCTTAAAAATGCCCAATTCAGCAGTAATAGATGGCAATGAGAGTTGATTGGATGAAAACTTAGTCAGAGAGTTCCAAAGAGTGAGTATAAGAATATGCAATGAAATCAAAAAGGACATGAATTGATTGAATTATAAAGAAATAGAATCAGATAATTGAAAGAAGGATATCAATACAGGATATGAAATGGGATTTTAGTGAGGAAATAGAAAGAATAAAAAGTTAAAATATTGGTGATGAAAAGACCAATAATTCATTAAATAGTTTAATGAGAAACAAAAAGAATTGATGAATAAAATAGTATATCAAGGCTTGTAGACATGATAGAAGGTGGGAAGTTTGGAACATACATGAACATATGAAAGGCCACATCTGAAAAATATATAGCCAACAATATAGTAAATGAGAACAAAGTAATAGTATTTGCTTTAAAATCAGGACTGAGACAAGAGTGTCCATTTTTCTACCTGTTTATTATTACAGGATACTGAAAGTATCAAATGAACTCATCAAAGAAACAGAACTAAACAAAAAAACCTACAGAAAACAGAAATATGATGATACCGTGCCCTTTACTTCCAATGGGGAGTTTGTCCTGATAAACCCATCATAAATTTTAAAACATGTGTTTTGTTCACTGTGCTGACTAGCTTTTTGTCAACTCTACACAAGCTAAGGTCTTTTGGAAAGATGGAAACTCGACAGAGAAAATACCCCCACCAGATTTGCCTGTGGGGCACTTTCTTGATTGATGATTGATGTGGGAGGGCTCATCTCACTGTAGGCATTGCCACAACTGGGCTGATGATCCTGGGTTGTATAAGAAAGCCAACTGAGCAAGCCAGTAAGCAGGATTATACTGTGAATTCTGCTTCGGTTCCTGCTTCCAGGTTCCTGCCTTAGGTTCCTGCCCTGACTTTCCTCAGTGATGGAGTGTGACCTCAGAGTTGTAAGATGAACTAAACTCTTTCCTCCCCACATTGCTTTTGGTCACAATGCTTTACCATAACAACCTAAACCCTAACTGAGACATACACCTAATCAACTGAACACCACAGCTTATCCTAGCCTGTCCTTGAAGTCTTAGGCAGAGTAATAAGGCAAGAGAAATTAATAAGGTATACAAAAAAGAAAGGAAGGAATCCATGTTTTATTATCTACAGATGATATGATCCTATACATCAGATACTCTAAAACCTCCACTATAAAACTTTTCTAGTTGACAAACATTTTCAGCAGAGTATTAGGGTACTATATGAACATGAAAAATATCAGTAACATTCTAAATACTAATAATAAACTTGAAGAGAATGTAACTAAGAAAAAATCTTATTCACAAAAAATGAATGGATAATAAAAATGTGACATATACACACAATATGTTTTATTCAGTCATAAAAAATAAAATTGCCGGGCAGTGGCGGCGCACGCCTTTAATCCCAGCACTCGGGAGGCAGAGGCAGGAGGATCTCTGTGAGTTCGAGGCCAGTCTGGTCTCCAAAGCAAGTTCCAGGAGAGGCGCAAAGCTACACAGAGAAACCCTGTCTCGAAAAAAAAAAAAAAAAACCAAAAATAAATAAATAAATAAATAAATAAATAAAATTATGTTGTTTTCTAGAAAATGGATAAAAAAGGAAATCATCATATTCAATAAAATAAGCTCAGCAAATATAAAAACCTATTTTATTTCTTTTATGGGGTTAAGATTTTACAAAGATAAATGAAATAATTTATATATAAATTTATAATTTATACAATGCAAAAGTAGAAATAAAACTATGTGGAGGGGCGCAGAGGCTAAGAGCATTTTCTGTTCTTGCAGAGTACCTGGGTTCAGTTCACAGCACCCACATGGCAGCATACAGTCATCTGTAACTCCACTTGTACAAGATCCTGTGTGAAATTCCAGAACCAAACAAGTCTGTGGAGTATGCCTGCACCCCAAAATCTCATAGAGGTTTACACAATTGGGGTTGAAAAACTTAGATCCACATCATAGGGACAAAAGGTTATGTCATTTTAAAAGCCAGCAAGTCTTATCCTCTCCCCTGCCCCCTCCTCAAAAAAAAAAAAATAAAGCTGGTGCCACCATGTTATTTTGCTGACAACCGGTCAGCTGAAAAACTAAGTGATGCACCTTCTCTGCTGCTGTGATGTCTGCTCCCTCCCTAAACTCCCTCTGCCTCAGGGATCCTTTGGTATTTGATAATTCCTGCTTGCCCTCAATCTGACCCATGTATGCAAATCACGTGTATTTCTTTGCTCCTGTGTACTCACAGTCACTCACTCACATCCTAGGTTCTGTTCTCTCCTGGGTCCACTAGGACCACAGGCCGGCCGGATAGTCTGGGGGCCAGGGAAGGAGAACAACAATTCTACTCCTGCTTCAGGCCTCCACAAGCTCTAGGTATGCATGCAATGTCCATACACACATGCAGCAAAACATTCATACACATAACTAAAAATTAATAAATCTTAACAAAATTTGTGGAGAACAAAGGGAACAAGGTGATGAGAGGTGAATATACTTAGATTGGGCCGCACCATTTTGCAAAGCTTTTTCATTAACTTGTTTTTCTAAATTTTTGCTTTTTGCACCCTCATAGCAGATTTTGCATACAGGTCTCAGGCTGACCAATTCACTTCTTTCCCTGCAACCAGGGATCAGAGATAGCCTCACTGCAAGCATGCACTATGGATTAACAATCAGTCATTTATAAAACCTAACTCTTCCTATAAAATGTATGAGAAGGGACCTTTACTTTGCCTTGTGGTCCTGATATTTCTTTAGAGTTCTTGCCATGCTGCTGTCTGCTTGTCTGCCTATGGCATTAATAACTTTTTTTTAATACATAGTATATGAAAAGAACAGACCCCTTGGACTCATAACATGAGACCATTCAAAATATTACTAAATTAAATGATATACTTGACTGGAAATATCTTTATGAAATTTATTATCATCTATAATATATATATATATATATAAATTTTGGGGAATTAATAAGAGGCCATGGGTGATGTTTAAAGGGAGGGGAGATACAACACATTGATTTAAAATAGTTCAAAGATAGTAATGAGGCATATGTGTGTGTGGAATAAGTACTGTGGGTGATGAGAGGGCAGGATGGAGAAGGAATATATGGAGGGAAAACTAACACTGAAGACCCTTCAAAGATGTCATTAGGAAACCTACTGCTGTAGATGCTTTCTAAAATGTGTCTGTGCACATATTTAAAAAGAGTTAAAATGGAGTTACTCTGTAAATGGGCGATCATTCTCCTGCTAGACACCACAGGCTGGCGAAAAATAAAAAACAGTGAAAAACTGCATTACCCTTTTTTGGAGGTGTTGACTAGTGTGGTCTTAAACACCAAACATTACAAGTTATGGTCAATTCTCCTGTTTTCAACCGAGAACTTGATGATAAGACCTTTTTGCAAAAACACTGCATACTCGAGTCTTAGAACATGGATAGATCAAGCTGGTACTTGCTTGGGAGCTTCATCCCTACTGGCTAGCTTTCACAGTGTTGCAACTTGCTAAACATGGTGCGGGATTCTGTGCTCTGGATGGCTTCAGGTATTGACCTAAGTAAGATGACCAGGGAAAGAAGAAAGGACAGACATACATACAGATAAGCTGAGATTGGGTAGGCTATGCTCACTCTGATGGAAGGCATCAAGTGCAGCCTAGAAACTCATTGTGTCTATATCATCTTTCTGAAGGAGGAGGCAGGTTTAGTTAATTTTGGAGGAGGACTTTGTAGGGGGGCAGTCTCAGGCTTCAGTCATCCAGGAAGAGGATGCTCAGGTCATAGTTTCTGTATACACTGTCAACATTTGTTCTCAGAGCAGAGGAAGGCTTTCCTGTGGACTTTTGAGCCTCAGCTGGAAAAAGATTGACACTTTTGTGGGTCTAGGGTATTGGGGTCCTTGACATACAACGGAGCCATGTCAACAACACACATTCATTCAGGACTTTATCTGCTCCTTCAACATTCAGTCAGTGCTTTGTCTGCTATATAAGAAAAAAATAATCATCAATCTTACCTATTTGAGAACCTTGTAACCTATATTAATAACCTGTTTGTCATCCTAGCAAGTCATGGTTTCTGGTGCATTAATGACATGAATATAACAGGAGTAATTAAAAAAAGAACACTTTCTGTTCAGATTTAAGGCCTTTTCAAGATGATATCCACACCTCTTACTATTTATATAACCTATGGCTAGACAGTTGATGTATTTTAGAAGAAATCCTACCCCTACTATTCTGCTAAATGGACATAGCATTAAACTGACTCATGAGATTTATCATTATTTCCATAGCTTACATCACTCAAGTGTCATTAGTCTCATTAGAGAAGCTTCTTTTGCAGTAGGCAACAATTTAAAAAGAGACTCATAACTGGTCAAGGCTCAGAAAATAAGAGACTGTAGAGTCCTCAGCCCTAATTGGGACGTCTATCTCATACCTCCACCTCCATGGCTCTAAGATTCTTGCAGGAGATTTGACAAAAGATTGTAAGAGCCAGACATGGTGAACAATTACAATGAAACTGTTTTCTTGACACAACAGGGAAGGTGACTATGTGAACTAAAACAGTTGTGACAGCACGCACTAAATTATACAAACCCAGACCTGACAGAATCTCAGCATGGAAAACAGAAGTAGGCACAAAGTCCTACTCCTAGCTGAGATGCTGGTGATATTTGAGAGTTACTGGGAGAGTGAGAGTTAGTTTTCTTTAAAGGTTTTTTTTTTTTTTCCCTTGGCAGGTTGTCCAGGCCACAGTGGATGGCTACACATCCAAGACTATATGGGTAACACAGATTGGTCCTGATGGGCTTGGAAAGAATAAAAATAATAAAAAAGAGACAACACAAATTTCAGTCAGTAGAGTTGGGAAATGTGACAGGAAGAATTGGCAGAAGTAGATAAAGAGGATCAAAATATATTGTATGAAATTCTCAGGAAAACTAACAAATATTTATAAAAGCAAAGTGAAATAAAAGTTTCAAGGCTGGAGAGATGTCTCAGTGGTTAAGAGCACTGGCTGCTCTTCCAGAGGACCTGGGTTTAATTCCCAGAACCCACATGGCAGCTCACAACTGTCTGTAACTCCAGTTCAGGGGATCTGACACCCTCCCACAGACGTCCATGTAGGCAAAATGGCAAAACACCAATGCACATAAAAATAAGAATAAATAAATCATTTTTAACAAGAGAAAAGAAGCTTAAATGGAATATGGACTTTAATCTAAAGCATAAATTTCCCGTCTCTTCAAAAGTAAAATAGAAGAAATCCTAGATGAAATCTTGGTATGATTATAGCATTTTAGATACAGACCAAATGGAATAAAGCATTGATTGGTTAGTGTTACAATTTGTTTCTAAATTGCTACCCAAGGTGACATGCTAAAGGGCTTATGACCCATTTGGTGTTCCTAGTAGGAGATGATGTAAATCTTAGGATGTGACACCTAGTTGATAGACAGTGGTCATTAATAAGCAAGCCTCTGAACAGTGTGTTCTGTTTCTTTTTGTTCTAGTTCTAGTTCTTGTTTTTCTCCTCCTCCTTCCCTTTCTTCTTGTTCTTGTTCTTTTTTAAAAAAATTAGTCTTTATTGGCACATATTAATTACATATGATAATGGATTTCATTATGGCATCCATACATGTAAATAATGCATTTTGGTCATATTCACTCCCTAGTCCCCTGTTTTGTTCCTTTCCTATTACTGCTATCTCCTCTTCTTCCCAATTAGTCCCCCTTTCATGTTTTTTTAGAGGACCCAATGAGTTCAGTTTATTTATTATGTTTTTATTAATTTA
>CABHPP010171498.1:0-44531 GCA_902168425.1 Peromyscus attwateri
AGACCTCTGGCTTCTTTATATGTCACAACCTCCAAGGTGTAAGAAAGACCTTCAAGTAGATAAGAATATCTCCACAAGAGCTGGGGGCGGGGCGGGGGGGATAGTTTGTTCAGGACTTTCCTAGGTAAGCTTAGAAGCAGCATTCCTGGAAGAAGGCACAAATGATTTATAGGGAATTTTCCATCAATCCAATATCCCCAAATTGTACAAATATTAAAAGTGCCCCAAGTTTATAACAGATGGAGATGAAAACCAAAGGTGACATGGCAGCCATCATGTGGCTCAGTTTTGCTAGATCTTTGTCAAGTAGCTGTGCTGGCTTTATGACTTCTGCCATTCCATTCAGATATGGCTGTGCCATATTACCAACCAAAAACTATCTTTTGATGTCTTTCAATCTTATATACTATACACCTCTTAGTGAGAAAATTTCTTAACAAGGAAAACTATAACTACAACTATCTAATCTTCAACTCCCTCACAGACCTGAGAAGGAAATAATATTAGCTGAATAAGGCAGAAGTGCAAGCAAGCGACTTCCAAAAAGTTTGAGAAATGACAGAAACAGCTGGCTGCTTGGACAGTCACCCAAGTTTCCTCTGCAATGTTGGGGCATCATCTTCAGCCTACAGGTTTAGCATATCTGACAGACTTATCCATGAAGCAGGATTTTCTAAAGAGCATTCCTACCTTGTCTTGGCAAGGATCAACAGTCCTTTTTTTGTCTCCTGCTTGTTCATTTTGGACAGCATACTGTCAGCAATCAATGCAAGGGCATTTTTTTTTTGCCCAGTGGCTAGCTTTTGCCACAATGAAAGTAAACTCCATATGGAGTTTCTTCAGTGCCCATCATCTTCTCTGAAGTAGATTGGTGCTGCCAGGAGCAGACATGTCTCATAGTCTTAAAAAAAAAAAAAAAGAAAAAAATCTATTGCAAGGCAGCTTAGAGGCAGGTGGGAAATCCAAAGAGAGAGAGAGGAAAGAGAAAGGCAGAGGCAAAAGAGACACCAGCCTGTTGCCCAAGGAACAACATGCCATCAACCAGTAAGCCATGGAACACATGGCAAAACATAGATTAATAGAAATGAGCTAATTTAAGATATGAGTTAGCATAGTTAAGATAGGCAGTAAGACATATAGTTTGTAAATAATATTAAGCCTGAGTAATTGTTTTATAAACAACTATGGGACCATGGGGCCATTTGGGACCAGAAAAACTTTCAGCTAAAACATGGCTGTGATCTCTTGTATATTCCTGAAACTGAAAATGAAGTTCTCACTGACCAGAATTTTCCACAAATCTTGAGCTTGAAATTTTACATTTGAGATCTTCATGATACTTCCCATGGATTCCTTCTGGGCAGTCCTAAGAATCCCACTCTTCAGCTCCTGGACATTTTGGGCTATAGTGAGGATTGGGAGGGGCCATTAAGGAATTGCCGTCTCAGAGGTTAGTAAAATATAGATATGACAATTGGAATCAAGTTTAATTACATTACTGAAGCAGTTGTGTTTGATCACTCTTCCTGTTCAGCAGCTACTGCAGTCATTTCATCTGGTCTTTGCTCAAATTTTCTTTGTCCTTCCATAGTTTTGTCTTTGGCTGTAACTTCTCCCACATCCTGAGAGACAATGATGCAACTGGGGAGATTTCTCACTTGTTGCATCCTCACAAGTGCCTAGATGCCTATTTGTATGATATCCTGTATCTCTGATGGATTCTCAGCAAAGATACTGATTAGAATCAAGTTTCCAAGTCCAATGACAAATGTTGCCAACCCATTGTCTCAGTTCTGAGATTTGTTGTTCAGTTTTGGAGCATGAAGTTCTTCTGTATCTAAAGGTAGCACATAATCAAAGTCAAGTTCATTTGTGATTTTCTCCTCCTTCAGGAGCTGCATGTAGGCATCTGGTGTACCAACCCATAGTTGCAGTTGGTATGGCAATATAAACTGCAGCCCTGTATTAGTCAGGATTTTTAGAGTCACAGGAGCTTAGAGAACCTCTCTGTTTCTCTCTTTATATATTTATATGTATACACACACACACACACACACACACACACACACACACACACATTGGAATGACTTATAGGCTGCAGTCCAGCTAATCCAACAATGGCTAGCTGTGACTGAGAAATCTACAAATTTAGTTGCTCAGTTCCACAAGGCTGGATAACTCAGCTGGTATTTTGTATGTGCTGGAATCCCATATAAGTAGGCTCCATTTCCAGTGAAGGAATGAATGTGCTAGCAAGGTGATGGCAAGCAGGTGAAGAAGAAGCCCCTTTTCCACATCCTTACGTAGACTTTCAGCAGAAGATATGGTTCATATTAAAGATATGCCTTCCTGCCACAAGATTTGGATTAAAGGCATGTGTCTTTCCACCTCAGATGTCTAGAGTAGAAGGAGATTCACCTGCCTCAAACCAAGCAGAAAATCTATCAGAGGTATGCTCTGTATATCTGGATTGTAGTTAATTTCAGATATAGTTAAGTTGATAACCAAGAATAACTATCACAAGTCCATCCCTTATCAACTTGACACACACTCATATCTCCTTATATCATGATTAATTTCCAAATGAAAACAATAACTAGGGCATAATAATGTCTAAACATAATATAACTATCCTACATACAATTACAAATGCATTATATATTTAACTAGGTCATAATTATGCCTAACATGAATCCCTCATACAATGGCAAACACATTATAAATTTAGAATAGATGACAATGTCCCTTAGGGGATATCATTTTGGTATCTCAAAATTAAATATGATAACATTGATATTCTCCTGATATTATAACATATAATAAAGAAATCAAAAGAAAACACAAATATCTGTGACTTAGGGTTTCTTTTCTATTTCTGTGAAGAGACACCATAACTGAGGCAACTCATTAAAAAATTTGACTGAGTCTGGTTTACAGTTCAGAGGTTTAGTCCATTGTCACCATGGTGGCTCACAGTCAGACATGGTGCTGGAGATGTAGCTGAGGGTTCTACATCTGGATCAGTAGGTAGCAGGAAGAGAGAAAGAGACACTGGTCCTGGCTTGAGCATCTGAAACCTCAAAACCATATCCTCCAATAAGTCCATACCCACTCCAACTCAGCCTCACCTCCTAATAGTGCCATTCCCTATGGGCCATTTCATTCAAACCACCACAGTCTGTATGAAGAAAATACACCAGAAGCACTTACGTCAACCCAAATCCTCATTTCTGCAACTGGTCATATGGCCTTAGCTGATATTTGTAACTACCTTCCTCTACCACTCATTCTATATTTCCTCTACTCTTGGCAAGCACCTTTGTGGGTCTTGGTTCTTTTTCTGGAGGAGTAACCAATGCCTTCATTCCTAATGTGTCTGTGCCTGGATTGGGCTGTTGTAGTTTCCAATTGACTTTAGTTATAGGGAGTTACTGGACTCCAGACACAATATTCCACACCCTCATTGTAGGGAAGCAATTCAATTTCCCTATGGTAATTTATATCAATTACCCCTCCCAACACTGTTGCTCTTCTTTAATCTGTTGGTTTAAGAGTATTAGAAGCCCAAAGTGACCAGGGTGAAGTCTGAGCTTCCAGTTCAATGAAATATTTGTTGTGGCTCCTGGCAGGAGCTCCCTTTAGAACCAAAACTTCTAGGCCCAAAAAACTTAGGGTCATGGGAACAGGAAGCAAAAATTTTCCTAACAGGTCACTAGAGGTGACAGTGAATGAAACTATTCCCCTGTCCACCTCCTGATTCCTGGACCTGGGGATCCTGGCTATGGGAGAAACTGTCCCATATATTGAGCCCTGATTGAAAGCATATACTGCCTTCTGTGGAACCCTGATCTGCCATTCAGGCTGCTGCCACCTAATTGGCATTGTAACTGTGTCTTTAACAGGCCATTCCATTTTTTCTATCAGGTCGGCTGCTTCAGGATGGTGGGAAATATGGTAAGACCAGTGGATTCCATGACTGTGGGCCCACTGTCATACTTCTCTGGCTGTGAAGTAAATTCCTTGGTCAGAAGCAATACTTTGTGGAATACCATGATGGTGGGTAAGGCATTCTATAAGTCTACAGATAGTGATTTGGGCAGAATCATTATGTGCAGGAAGGACAAATCCATAACCAGAATAAGTATCAACTCCAGTGAGGAAAAGTGTTGTCTTTTCCATGAAGAAAGTGGTCCAATGTAGTCAGCCTGCCACCAGGTTGTTGGCTGTTCATCCATAGAAATGGTACAATAACTAGGGCTCCTTGTTTGTCTCTGGTGTTATCAGATCTGGCACTCAGCAGCAGTTTCAGCCTGGTGAGCCTTGGTGAGTGGTAATCCATGTTATTGAGCCCATGCATAACCCCCTTCTCTTCTGTCATGGCCACTTTGTTCATGGGCCCATTGGGAATGACAGGAATGGTTGGTGAAAGAGGCTGACTGTTCCCAGAGTGGGTTGTCACATCTACTTGATTATTAAACTCCTCAGTTGCATCCACCTTTTGATGAGCATTGACATGGAACATAAGTATCTTTACATCCTTTGCTCATTTGGATAGATTTTCCACATACTTCCCAGATGTCTTTCTCACCAATTTTCCAATCATGCTCTTTTCAAGTCCCTGACCATTCAGCAAACCCATTAGTTACAGCCCATGAACCAGTGAACAATTGTAAATCTGGCCATTTCTCTTTCCAAACAAAATGTACTACTATGTGTACTGCCTGAAGTTCTGCCCTCTGTGAAGATTTCCTTTCTCCAGTGCTTTTCAGGTTGTCTGAGAAAAGTATTATAATGCTGCAGATGTCCACTTCTAGGTGGTTTTCTTAGTTAAGGTTTCTGTTGCTGAGATGAAACACCATGACCAAAAAAGCAAGTTGGTGGAGAAAGGGTTTATTGGACTTACACTTTAGCATTACTATTCATCACTGAAGGAAGTCAGAACAGGAACTCAAACATGGCAGGATACCAGAGGCAAGAACTAATGTAAAGGCCATGGAGGTTATCTGATTATTGGCTTGCTTCCTATGGTTTGCTCAGCCCACCTTCTTATAGAACTGGCACCCTTGGGATGGTACCACCTACCATGGGCTGGGCCCTCCACCATTGATCACTAAATGATAAAATGCTTTACAGCTGGATCTCAAGGAGGCATTTTCTCATTGGAGGCTCCTTCCCCTGATGACTCTAGCTTGTTGCAAGTTGACACAAAACCACCCAGTAGAGTGGTGTGTGCATAATTTACAGAACTATCAGTAAATGAGGCCTTAGTCTTCTCTTTCTCGGTCAACTTATCATAGGGCACACCACATGAGGCTATAGGTGTATGCTTGGCAGTAGGTGGTATTGTAATGAAAGTAGAAACCATATGCATTTGGGCAACTTGTTTATGCAATTTGTTTCTGCCTATAGAACACGCTTGGGTCAATTTATGTATATACCACCTTCATCTGATAATGGGTTGCTTCTGTGTATATCCTACTTTATGATTTTGTGTGTCAGACAATGCATAGCTCATGATGGACAGGTCAGGTCACATAGTAACTTGGTGGCCCATTGTTAAATGTTCAGTTTCTACTAAGGCCCAATAGCAGGCCAAGAGTTAGTTGTCTTTCAAAGGCAGAATAGTTGTCTGCCTTGCTCCAAAATTCCAATGGTCTCTTCTGTAATTTACTTATAGGGGCTGCCACAGGCTCCAAACAGCATCCCTATCTGTCACTGACACGTCAAGTACCAACGGTTTTGCTGGATCATATGGTAAAAGTAGTAAAGCAGCCTGCACAGTGGCCTGGACCTGTTGTACAACATTATCCTGTCCCAGGTCCCCCACAAAGCTAGCAGCTCTCTGAGTCAGTTGGTATATGGTCCAGAATGATACACCCAAGTGAGGAATGTGCTGTCTCCAGAATCCAAATAAGCTCACTAAAGACAACTAACTCTTGGCCTGCTTGTGCTTCTTTCTTTGTGGTGGGAGAGGCCAGGTGCAATAACTTATCCTTCACCTAGAAGGACTATCTCTACATGCCCTACACCACTGGACTCCTAAAAATTTCACTGAGGTAGAAGGTCCTTAAATTTTGGTTGGATTTGTTTTCCCATCCTCTGATACATATGTGTGTTACCAATGAGTTCAATGTGGTTGCTAACTCCTGCACACTTGGTCCAATCTGCATAATGTCCTCAATAGAGTGGAAAAGATAGATAATCAAGATTCCTTCTAACTAAGTTATGACACAGGACTGGATAGATAATATATTCTTGAGATTAAAACTGTAAAGGTATACTGCTGGCCTGCTTCTGGTGGTCCTTATGTACAAGTACCAAGAAAAAGGTATTTTCTAGATCAATAGCTGTATACCATATACCAGGAGATGTGAACTTGATCAAGTAAGGACACTACATCCAGAAAAACAGCTGCAATTGGAGCTACTACCTGATTCAGTGTATGATAGTCAACTGCCATTCTCCATGATCCATCTCTCTTCTGTGCTGGCCAGATAGGAAAGTCAGAACATGTAAGAGGCCTATAAGCCATTGGAGAAGCTGAGGTTGCATTTGGCCATACAAATGAGGCAGAAATGGGGATGCAAGCCCCTACTCCCAGAACAGAAAGTGGCTAGCAGAGAGCCTGAGCAGTGGTAGTGGTGTCAGGGACTGGATCTGGGGGGAGGAGACAGGCAGAGACAAAGGGGATCTATCTGGGAGGGGATCACTCTGAAAAGGCTCTTGCTTCAAGTACTCTCATCATTTTTTCACTGACCCAGTGAGGTTTGGGGGGGTGAACCCCAAGGGGCTCCCTTCTGGCCCCAAGTGCCTGTGCATGCAGGCACCTGATCTGGGGACAGTGCTAGGTGGGGAGTTTGATTAGGAAGGTACACCTGTCAAACAGTAGTGCAGGTGTGCTAATGTGAGCTCATGTTCCAATTCCTATTAAACAACTTAAGGAGTTAAAAATGCCACTTCTTTCAGCCCCAAACACCATTTTTTCTATAAGCTTTGTTAGCCTTACCTCCCAGGAACTGGAAATGGATGAACAAAGCTTGCCTATCAGGAGGCAGTTAAATGCTAATGCTATTTGCCAAGCTGCTTTGAGACCCTTTAGAAACCAAGAGAAAGTGATTGGTATATTGGGAAGTTGCATTGGGTGTGGAAAAAGCTTAAGGGCAAATAAAGAACTTGGGTTGTGTTTGAGATGCAAGGGGTAAAACATTGGACTAATAAAAGTCTATCAACAACAAGGCATTGTTGAAAGAGCTCATGGCAGTCTTAAGATGCAGTTTCAAAAGAAAAATCAAGAAGAGGGAATTGTACCCTCAGTCACCAAATGAAGCTTGATGGCTGAGTGCTTGGTGCAATGTGTGGAACAGAGGAATGCTAGCTCTGATGACATCATAGTTGCTGACAGAACCAATGTTCCCCATATTGATGTTCCATCCTGAAGTCTGGGGAAAACAGGAGACTAACAGGGCCCCCAGACTGCTGAGAAGAAGTTTGGGACAAAGGTTTTTTTGCTATTTAGTAAAAGCTGAAATGAAACAGGTACCAGAGCCACACCACTTCTGTTTACTAGCAGCAAATTAATGTGTGTCCCCTTTATGAGGCAGTTCCTGAGTCCTACTAGCTGATCAAAGAGGCAGCCCAGTTACTATGGTGACCATCCTTGCCTGGAAGCAAGGTTCTTGGGAAAGACTCTCATAAAGTGCTGCTGTAGCAGGGAGTGAAGTTTTCAGCAACATTTGTTTGAATTGTGGCATTTAGGGGAGCTGCAATGAGTTTGAGTAAAGGGACAGCCCATCCAGCTGGCAACTGTCTGCTGCTGGACTCACTTTCACTGGTTCCAGAATGGCTGGGAAGGCCTGGTAAGAAAGGTGGCTCTGGGGGAGTGGCATCACCTCAAGTGTTACAGCCCCTTTACAGCAGCATGCACCAAATCCTGGGGTTGAGGGAGTTGGCTACAAAGACTCTAGAGCCACTGATGTATTAGGCTCTGATTTCAAACTGTTAGTGGAACTTTAAGGATGTTATGAAAACTGACTGTGAACTGCAAACCTCAGAAATGAAACAGTTTTGAGTTCACCAAGAATTTTAACTGTGGTGATTCTTGATTCATGTACTCTCTGTCTTGTTGGAAGAAAATGTAAATAGTTCTATTAAAGAGATCTCTTTTAGATGTTTGCTAAAGTTTGCAAAATAGTCCTATAGCGAGTTTGCCTTTGAATGTAAGTTTATAAGTGTAAATACACATAGTAAATATTCATGCTAGTTGTAAATATGTATAGTAAAATTCATACTAGAATTATGTTGTTATTAATGAACCATGGTTTGGTGAAGCTAAGGGAGTCTTTAATTTCATACAGTTGTGTCTGGAGTTTAGTGATTTATTTGATGCATTTGTATCAACAGTTTATTGATTTAAAAAAGAGCTTGGCACAGCTAAGGCTGTCATAGATATCGTGGATTCATTCAAAAAAAGAAAATTCCATCTTTATCATCCTCTACTCCTTTACTGGGGGTGGGGTGTGGCACCCTAGGGATCACTGTGGTTGTTCCAACTACTTGCAAGCTCTTAGTAGAGACTTGAGTTGGAGAAAAGTGAGGGTCTGTACTCCCACCTGCCAGAGGCTGGTAGTCAGGGATGGGCAACGTTCTTCTTGTTAGCTGCCAACCTAAGACAGAATATGCTTGACAGAAGGTGTATCTTCATGACGGGTAAGGCTTGTCTAGTTGAAGAACACAATCTAAGACAGACACAGTCTATGTGAGGGGTCTGAGGGGTCTGAGCGGCCCTTTATTATTATACTAAGAAGGGGGAGCTGTAGAGACCCACAGAGGTTTCCTAGTGAGATCTGAGCTTGCTTTATCCAGCAGTGCTGAATTCATGGCTTTGTCCTAACCAAATCTGGTTTAGTTTTTGCAGAACAGAGGCTACTTAAATTGCTCTACTGTGGGATCTTCAATAATCAATGAAGTTTGATATATTGAAAATTAGCAAGGCTTTTTTCATAACTGGAGTGGGTGAAAACATCCATTTAAACTAATTTAAGGCAAATTTTAGCATTTCTCCAGCTATATATGTTAGTTGAATTTCCCATTCAGTTGTTCTAAAGGAATATATGGCAGCCAGAAATGCTAGCATCTTCTTCTAATAAGACAAGTTTTCCTGAATTACTAAATATTTAAACACATATTAGAAATAATAAAATATGAAAGAGGCTTTTGAATGAATTTTGATTTTATTATGAATTCACATAATTAGGACACTATGTTTAAACACAAGAAATCAAGAGAGAAAAAGTCTTTTTAGAAGTAAATCTTCAAATATTGAAATATTAACTAATTTGTTTTTACTTATTTCATTTATAAGGTAGAATCTTGAAGGTGCTACCTAAATTGATATAAGGCTTCCTAGGTTAGTGTAATTTGTGAGGCAGTGTTAGTATTCTATTTGTGGCAATTGTTATTTTTTCAAGTCATCAAGTACTTCTTGCTTTGTGATTTTGGTCCATGAATCTGGAATAGCTCCTTTATTTTTAAAAATTTTTCCATATTTCTCTTTGAGCCTTAATCTGAATTGACAGACAAACCATTTCCAATATGGCTGAGTAGATGAATCTGGGGTGATGCTCCAAGTGGCATACTCACCTCCTGCTTCTCGATATTTCTTATATGGGAATTGCTTGCCATCATTTAAAACAAGGAAACAATTACTTGCTACTAAATTAGTACAAAGGTCATTGCAAAAGTCATTTGTTTGGTACGACTTAACTCCATTGACAGTCTGAGGACGGTGGTCTCCATCATGTTGGGGAATGGTGTTCGTACAAATTGCTTTACAAAAAGGACACTGTTTCCAATGTTCAGACACAATTCCAGATGTTCAGAGAGAAGTTTCTCAATGTCAGGAACCATTTCATCTATGGGCTTACTTGAGCAGTCCTCTTCTACCTTCTTCATTGCAGGATCCAAAGCTGCTAATAGTGCCACTTTCTATGAGATTATGAGGACCAAATACATTAAAAATACCATAGCCATGTTTACTCATAACATGAGAAGATAAAAACACCCACTTAAAGAACTTTAAGGCAAATTATAGCTTATCCCCAGATATATATGTTGGCTGATTTTGCCATGTTGTTGTTCTAAATGGATACGTGGCAGTTGAAATGCTAGAGTTACCTTCTAATAAGACAACTTCTCATGAGTCACTATATATCTCAACAAGTATTCAGAATAATAAAGTATGAAATAGGCTTTTGAATGCATATTAATTTTTATCATACATTTTCATGTTTAGTCCATTATATTTAAAGCAGGAGAAATCAAGACAAAAAATATCTCTTTAGTACAAAATCTTAAGGTCTTGAAATTTATTTTTATGTATTTCATTTATAAGCAACAATCTTGAAGGTGCCACCTAAGTTGACATTCAGATCCTTTGGAAAATGTGAAATTTGAGTGGCAGTGTTAGTATTAATTTTGGCAGTTATTATTTTTCAAATTGTCAAGTACATCTTGCTTTGTGATTTTGGTCCACGAATCTGGAATAGCTCCTTTATTTGTAAATTTTTTTTCATATTTCTCTTCGAGCTCTGACCTGAAGTGACAGACAAACCATTTCCAATATGGCTGGGTAGATGAGTCTGGGGTGATGCTCCATGTGGCATACTTACCTCCTGCTTCTCGATATTTCTTGTATGGGAATTCCCTGCCATCACTTAAAACCAAGATATTATCACTTGCTACTGAACTAGTACAGCAGTCAATGACAAAGTGGTCTGTTTTGTCCCAACTCCATCCATTGACAGCCTTAGGACGGTGGAATGGCACACTGTGGTCTCCCTCATGTTGGGGAATGGTGTTGGTACAAATTGCTTTACAAAAAGGACACTGTTTCCAGCAGCCACAGAGATGTTCAGAGAGAAGTTTCTCAATGCCAGGAACCATTTCATCTATGTCCTTACTTGTGCACTCCTCTTCTACCTTCTTCATTGCAGGATCCAAAGCTGCACTCATGGCTTCTTTCAGAAACTCAGTATCCTTTATCTCCAGGTGCTCGATACTTATCAGATCTTTTCTTGGAAAGATCAGGTTGCTTCCTAGGTGATCACAGAACAAATCCAACCAACCAGATGCAGTGCTTCCTTTATCCTTAGCTACTTCTGTGGTCTTATGAATGGCAGTGAGGATGGCATGCTTGATGTCACCTAAACTTATTTTTAAAAAAGTTTTTACTTTTTCACCTTCTTTTTCTGAACAGTATCTTCTAATGTGGTCACTAATGTAATTCCTGAAAAAGGATTCTGGATGATGAATGTATTGATAATACTTATCAAAGTTTTCTTCTTCTGCCAGAGAAATGAGAACATGTTTCTCCAGGTTAGCCCTGTTTCCATTAAATGCAGGGCAGGTGGCTCTCATATCCCCAGCTACTTTAGGACACATTTTGCCCCATATAGTGGCAGAGATAGCAGGAGTGAGCTTTAGCCACAGGAAGTCAACAAAGGATGTGATGGAGGTGGCGCCTTGACAGGAGATTTTAAAACTCATGAAGAAATCATTTTTCTTGCTCTCCAGATAGTTCACAGGATCATTTGTTCTCTTGAATACTTTGTGCATTTCCTTGAAACTCTTAGATGCTCTTTGGAATAAGCACAAGGATAAGTCAATGGTGTAGTCTCTGGTAAATGTGTAGTCTTCCTCAGTAGATACAGATTTCAGTTCTTTTTCTATTATCCTCAAAATTTCATGAAAATCATTCTGACTGTAATCACGATTTTGCTTCCAAATGTTTTTAATTGTTTCATTAAATCTTAAATCAATGTTATTAGTAATTTTAATAATGGATTCTTTATGACTGGATTCTAAACTTCTTGGAATTATATGATATTTTTTTTTCACTTGGACATGCTTGTCATAATTGATGACAAACATTTCTCCATTCTGTTTTTTAATTCTTTCTGCAATATTTTTTTCCTTTTTGAAATACCATAGAAAAATGCTTTCAGCATCCCCATCAATGTCAGGTTCTGTGACATGAGGTACAGTAGAAGACACATTGTAGATCCAACTTGTCCAAACTTGATTGAATTTCTCACGCAACTCTTCATCACTTAATTTTTTCCCCTTCACACTTAAAGCCAACGTTCGGCTCTTCTCTAACAATTCATTTTCATATTGTGACTTTTTGTTATCTAGTGTTTCTTGGCTTTTTTTAAGACTGATAAGTTCATTGCCTTTTGTTCTGGTGTCTGAAATAAGTGCATCTTTAAGGATGAATAGCTTATGTTCAAAATTTGCTTTCCATTGAACCAATGTTTCACTATCTGGGTCTTCTTCAAAATATTTGTCAAATTCTTGCTTGATGGTTTCATATTTCTTGTTAAATGGACTCTCCAGTGCATTAGTTGTGAGTGTCAAGATTTTCCCATTCTGAATCTGATTGTTCAGCTGATTCTGAAGGTCCAGCACATAACTCCTCAGCTCCCAGGTCCAGTGATTATACATGGTTTCCAGTTTATTCATGGCTATGACCTCTTGTGTGTTCCTGAAACTGAAAATGAAGTTCTCACTGACAAGGGCTTTCCACAAATCTTGAACACGGAATTTTACATCTGAGATCTTCATGATCTTTCCCCTGGATTCCTCCTGGGCAATCTTAAGAATCCCAGTCTTCAGTTCCTGGACATTGTGGCTATATCGAGGATTGGGAGGAGCCATTGGGGGATTGCCATCCCAGAGGTGAGCAAAATAGTAGACATGATTGTTGACATCAAATTTAATTACATCACTGAAGCAGGTTATGTTGGAGCACTCTTCCTGTTCAGCAGCTAATATTGTCATTTCATCCAGTCTCTGCTCCAGTCTCCTTCGTCCTTCCATAGTTTGGGATTTTGCTGTAACTTCTCCCACATTCTGATGGACAAAGATGCAACGGGGGGAGATTTTCACTTGTTTCATTCTCAGAAAGGCCTGGACGACAATTTGTAGGATATCCTGCATCTCTGATGGATTCTCTCCAAAAATATTGATCAGAGTCAAGTTTGCAAGGCCAGTGACAAATGTTGCCAACTCATTGTCCCAATTGTGGGATTTGTTGTTGAGTTCTGGAGCCCTAAGTCCTTCTGTGTCTACAACAAGCACAAAATCATAGCTGAGTTCTTCTGTGAATTTCTCATTCACCTCCAGGAGCTGCATGTAGGCCCCCTTGGTACACCTGCCTGCACTGACTGTGAACTCTAAACCAAAGAGTGCATTCAGTAGAGTGGATTTCCCTGAGCTTTGCAGGCCAAGGACAGAGAGAACAAACAGTCTTTTGTCTCCAAGTTTCTCTGAGATCTTGTCAAAAACAGCTGCCACCCACTTTAGAGGCACATATGAAGCATCCCCATCCATCAGCTCAATGGGAACACCAGCTATCATCAGGTCTGCAGCAATTTGGGGGAGGCTGAGGAAAAGGTTATTTCTAGAGGAGGAAATTTCTTCCAGAGCTTCGTAGATCTGGGCAACTTCACGGAGAAGGTGCTCAATTCCAAAAGTGCAGTCAAGTATTTCAGTAGAGATGGCTTCTATTTGTTTCTGGTAGTGTGTCATGGAGCTGCTGTTCTGTGCCTTTTGCTTTTCTTCCTGTACCAGTAACCACAAAAATTGTTGCTTTCCTTGTAAAGTCTCCAAGTGTTCCATGGTTAGATTTTCCAAAACCACACTTAACCAGTATAAGAAGTAGAGTTTGAAGTCATTTTCTGAGTCTTCTTGGAGAATTTGTAGGACAGACTGCATTAAATCATTGAGAGGGAAGGCCTTTTCAAACTGCTGCCTTCGTATTTTTTGCTTTTCTGTCTCAATTTCACTCTTGTGTTGTTCAATGCTCCGATGTCCTTTTTCTTGCAGATGATAGAGTTCTTTGTCCTTCTTACACCAACGGTGCCACAGTTGTCCCTGAAGGGGCAGCAAGTTTTCTTTTATCTTAGATAACTTGTATTGCTCCAGCAGTTCCCTATTTGTCTGTGCTTTTTCTTTGGCTTCCTTCAGTTCTTTTTGGTCTTCATCAATCATGAATCCTTGCTTTCGAGCGATCTCTGAACATTCTTCCATGCTCAGAGCAGTGCCAGAGATTTCTAGTAAATGTTGGATGGTAGTCATGAGTTCTTCTGTTAATTCTGCCTCATTTCTATTCCTAATGCCAATTCTCACCCTCCTGCCAGAATTATTAGTTGTGAATTTTTCTTTGTCATCAATCAAACAGATCAAAGGTTTTGATGACTGCCACAGGTGTCTGACAAGATTTTGGTTTTCTTTATTGTTATCAGAAGCTGACATGAGGATCACCATGAGAGAAGAGACATCCTGCAGGAAGCTTAGTTGTTGTCTATGTTCCTTGGCATCTCCATGAAGATTGGTGAAGGACACACACTTGTCAAATATGTCCTCCTCTTGGCCCCCAGGACAGAACCAGCAGATCTCTACCACTCCCTCCATCAGGAGACAGTGTTTGCTGGTTCCTCTGCAGTGTCTGTGAAAAAACACATCATGTTTATGTCTACTGAGGAGAGAGTTCATGAGCTGAGATTTGGAAGCAGAAAGACTATTTCCAACTCTAATGAAGGACACAATGGGGGTAGAGACATGGCACATCTGCTGTTTCTTGTGACTGTAGCTTTTGTCCTGTTGTGATTGACTTGCCTCTTGCCAACTTCTCCTAATTTGTCTGAGAGACCAGAGAGAGAACTCAATCTGAGAAGTGTTGAGACGTGGTACCACAAGGGGGAGTGCAAATTGACAAATGGAAAGTTTGGACAGAATATACTGCCTGGCAAGATCATCTGCACAGTGAAAAATGGCCATCTGGATGTCCATTGGGTGAATGTGGGGCTGGGACTCAGTGACCAAAGAAGTAGTGTCTTCATCCCTGTCATCAAACAACTCTTCATATGGATCAACAATTTCCTGGTTGGGGGGATCTGCAGAATCTTGGCTTTCTGCCTTTTCAGCCTCTTTGAAGACCAGATGTCTGAACCCACAATCTAGCATCAGTAGCTTTTGTAGGAAATAGAAGGGAAGTTCCTGTTCAGATTTTGGCTGTGTGTTGTATACAGAAGTCTTATAGATCTGATGGAAGTCAGCTCTGCTCATCCTTTTTGGGTAGTGATGCTCTAGACCCAGACGCTGGAGTAAGTCTAGGAAAGGTCCTTTTTCTATCACCTCTTTTTCATTGTTGTCATCACTTTGTTGTTCACAAGTTTCTTTCTTTTTACTCAGGAGACTTTGCAATTGTTTTTTCACCTCATCCATCTGCAAAGAAGAGCTGGTGTCTTCATAGTTCCCATCAATGAGTAATCTCAAATTTTTCTCTAGATTCTCCCAATCATGTCCTGTTCCAAATTTTGTGAGGACATGTCCAACTTTAGTAGACAGTAAGTGCTCCATGTGCTGTCTTGTTAATGTCAAGCGCTGTGCTTTTTCTTTTGGAGAAATGGCTGAGACTCCAACTGTGGTTGTCAGAGTTTTGAGCACCAGGAATGCCTGTGCCCTGTCTGTGCAGGTATTTTTGAGCTCCTGATATCTGTGTTGAACAATTTGTATTTCATCCAGGAGGAAGTTTATCTCATTGCACCCAAGGAGAGGCTGGAAAACATTGCTTTCCAGCTGATAGCCTGCACCAACTGCAATGGAGAGTAGCAGCAACTGCATGTCTGGCTGCTCTGATTCTCCGAGGTAGTTCAAGAAGGCACCAAGAACTGTGGTGACATCATGTGTAGCCTTTTTTTGAGCCTCTTCTACTATTTCTAGGGACTCAGATTTGATGTGTACTTCTGTGAGAGTTTTTTGGATTTCTTTTAAATTTTTAAAGAATTCAGACAATTCAGTGATTTTGACTTGCTGTTCTTCTGAATCTTCCTGGTAGATCCACTGCATGATTGAACTTGCCTGAGGAAAGTTTTTCACTTTGTAAACATGAGGTTCTAGAAGGCTGAGGAACTGAGATTTAATAAACTGAGTTTTTTTAGTGGAAGAGTTTTTGCAAAAGTTGACAGTTCTTATGAGAAAATTCTGTAGATTCCAATTTGTGAGGCATGTATTAATCCAAACATCATAACCTTTTGTTTTATGAGCCAGTGCTTGCATGAAATCCATCAGGTTCTTAAGCTGTTCTTCAGGGTTAGAGACCTTCCAAGATTTCACATCATCCAGGAAATGTCCTGCTTCATTTATGGAGCTCAGCAACTCCTCTCCAGCCTGGATAACGGCAGTAACACCTGTCAGAGCAGAGTAGTTGTCTGCCAGGCAATTAGCCACCAGAAAGGGGTTCTTAAAATTGCTTCTGTGGTTAGATAGGATGATGTCCCAAATGGGCACCAATTGAAATTCTCGGTCAATGACAGACCAGGTTTTATTGCTGGCAAGAAGGCCAGTTGTCCACTGAACAATTCCATTTGCTTCTGGTGGTCCACCTATCTGGGCCACAGATAATTGGACTTTGATTTGGAGCTGTTGATTCCTTGAATTTTTGTAGGATCTTACTGAATGTGAGTCTGATGTTGTCATCTCTCCTCCAATTTCAACTCCAAAGCCACTGTAGCTCCCCCTTATATAACTCTCCAAGGCCTCTGCCGTCTGCTGCTTCACACAATCTAGCTGGTCACTCTCAAAACCCTCTGAAACAGCCTTCCAGTGGTATATTCCCCCAAGGTGCAGAGGGCCTTGATTAGCATGAGAGCCAAATCTGTTGAAGAAGTTTTCAGTCCTGTTCCTCACTGCAAGGAATCTGTCTGGTCCATCAGTGTGTTCCAGCTGTTCTTCAATGATTTTCAATTCCTTAAGGGCAGCAGTGGAGAGCTGCAGCTGATCATTGCAAAAGTGGATGGAGACTAGTGGGTTGTAGCTGAACATTGATGAGCAGAAATAAGAGTGCTTAGAATGTGATTGGTGAGCATCTTCAGATTTTGAATGCTTGATTTTATCCATCCCACCTTCTAAATGAAATCCCCAGCCTCCACCCTTGGCTGACAGTGTTAACCTGAAACCGAACTTCTCTACAGTTTCAGTGAATAGGGATTCTTCTTTAGAAGACATGAATTCTTTTGTTTCCATCCGTTTTCCTTGCTCAGATCCAGAGAGGAAGAATTCCTTGGGGACCTCGAGTAGTTCTTCTCTCCTTACTACTAGGTCCTTTTGGTGGCAGGTCTTATAAATTCCCTGCAGGGCCAGCCCACCAGATGTGAATCTTAGCAGGTCTCTATCTGAGAAGTTTTGAGTATTTGTCAGTGTCTGTTCCATGTGACTGAGATGTCTCTCCATTGTGTCAGTGACATCTTTCAGAGGCACTTCAGGCCTTGGCCAGCACTCTTCAGGGATCTCCATTGCTTGCCTCAGCTCTGCTTCTTTCCTCCTCACTGCCTCTTCCTGTCTGTTCTTCCTTTCTAACTGCAAGGCCCTCAGTTCCTGCAGTGCCTGTCCTGCCTGCCTCTGCCTGTTCTTTATCATCTCCCCTGGAGTCTCCTGGAACTCTGCAACACTTTTTGGCTGTGAGAGGTCAAGCAGCTTCTCCAGAGCCTTTTTCTCCCATGTGTGTTGTGTCTGGGACTTCAGCTTCTGGAGGTTTCTTTCTTCTAAGTGCTGTAAGGCCTGGACACAGGTCACACCCAGGTCTTCCTGCAGCTTAGGCAGCCAGTAGTCAACAGACAACCCCACTTCTGTCAGCATCTCCTGGAGATCTTGCCTCTTTCTGCTTTTGGACTGAGATTCATCAGGGATGCACTTGGTTGTTTCCATGGCTCTGTGAAGAACAGATATGTATTTAGTCTGTGTTCCGACTGTAAGAATTCTTATCCACATGATCTAATGTGTAAGTGTTTTTTGGAGGCTAGTCTTCAGAGTTTTTCATGCCTTCATCTAATTGTCTAATTTATATTTATTTAATCAAATTGAGGGCTAAAAATCAATAAAATAGAAACAAAGAGACCAATAACCCCCCAATCAATAAAACAGAGCTGCTTCTTTGAAAAAATCAAGAAGAAAGACAAATGCTTATCCAAATTAACTAAAAAAGAAGAGAAAAATATGCAAATGAACAAAATCAGAAATGAAAAGGGGGACATAACAACAGACACCTATGAAATCCAAATAATCTTTAAGTTGTACTTTAAAAAGTACCTGTGCTCCACAAAATCAGAAAATCTAAAAGAAATGGACAAATATCTCTATTGATACCCCTTACCAAATTTAAATAAAGATGTGATTAACAATTTTAATAGATCTATAATCCCTACAGAAATAGATGCAGTCATTAAAATTCTCTCAAGCAAAAAAAGTCCAGGGCCAGATGGTTTTAGTGCAGAATTCTAGTAGACCTTCAAAGAAGAGGTAATACAAATACTACTCAAATTATTTCATAAAATAGAAAAAGAAGAAACATGACTAAATTCATTTTATGAGGCTACAGTCATCCTGATACCCAAACCACACACTGTACAGATTTCAACAGAGAAAGAAAATTATAGAACAATTTACCTTATGAACATAGATGCGAAAACACTCAATAAAATACTAACAAGCATAATTCAAGAGTACATCAAAGATCATACATATCAAGTATGTACATACCAGAGATGAAGGGATGGTTCAACATAAGAAAATCAGTCAATGTAATCCACCATCTAAACAAACTGAAAGAAAAAAAAAAAAACACATGATCATCTCATTAGGTGCTGAAAAAGCCTTTGACAAAATCCAACACCCCTTCATGATAAAAGTCTTGGAGAGATCAGAAATACAGGGGACATAACTGAACATAAGAAAGGTAATTACAGCAAGCTGATAGCCGATGTCAAACTAAATGAAGAGAAACTCAAAGCAACTCCACAAAAGTCAGGAATAAAATGAAGCTGTCCACTCTCTCTGTATATATTCAATTAAATACTTGAAGTTTAAACTAGAGCAATAAGAGAACCAAAGGAGATCAAGGTTATATGAATTAGAAAGAAAGAAGTCAAAGTATGACTAATTGCAAATGAATGATAGCATACAAAAGAGACTCAAAAATTCAACCAGGGAACTCCTACAGCTGATAAACATCTTCAGTAAAGTGGCTGGATACAAGATTAACTAAAAAAAAAAATCAGTAGCCCTCCTATATACAAATGACAAATGGGCTGAGAAAGAAATCAGGAAAATAACACCTACCCCAATAGCCACAAACTATATAAAATATCTTGGGTAACTCTAAACAATCAAGTGAAAAACTTACATGATAAAACTTCAAGTCTTTGAAGAAAGAAATTGAAGAAGATATCAGAAGATGGAAAGATCTCCCATGCTCATGGATTAGAAAGATTAACATATGGCTATACCAAAGTAAAAATGGCAATCTTACCCAAAGCAATCTACGGATTCAACTCACTTCCTATCAAAATTCTAACACAATTCATTACACACCATGAAACCATGATAGTCAACCAGAAGGAAAAACAAACCCAGGGCAGCTAAAACAATCTTGCACAATAAAAGAACTTCTGGAGGTGTCACCACCCCGGACTTCAAGCTCTACTACAGGGCTATAGTAATAAATACTGAATGGCTTTGGCATAAAAACAGACACATTCACTAATAGTATTGAATTGAAGATACAGCTATAAATCTGTACACCTATGAACACTTGATTTCTGATAATGAATCTAGAAATACACAATTGAAAAAGAAAGCATCTTCCACAAATGGTGCTGGTCTAATTGGATGTCTGCATGTAAAGAATGAGAATAGATCCATATCTATCAACTGCACAAAATTCAAGTCCAAGTGGATCAAAGACCTCAACATAATAAAACCAGATAAACTGAACTTGGTAGAAGAGAAAGTGGGGAATAGCCTTGAACTCATTGGCATAGGATTCAACTTTGAGGACAGAATACTGATAGTGTGGGCACTAAAATAAACAATCAATAAATGGGATCTAATGACACTGAAAAGCTTCTGTAAGGCAAAGGACACTGTCAATAGGACAAAAGAGCAGCCAACAGAAGGGGAAAGATTTTCACCAGCACCACATCCTACAGAGTGCTAGTATCCAAAGTTTGTAAAGAACTCAAAAAACTTGATATAAAAAAATCAAATTAAAAATGGGGTACAGATCTAACCATAAAATTCTGAACAGAGGAGTCCCAAATGGCTGAGAAACACTTAAAGAAATGTTTAACATCCTAAGCCATCAGGGAAGTGCAAATCAAAACTACTTTGAGATTCCATCTTACACCTGTCAGAATGGCTAGAATGAAAAACATAAGTGATAGCTCATGCTGGAGAGGATGTGGAGCAAGGCGAACACTCCTCCATTGCCAGTGGGAGTGAAAACTTGTACAGCCACTATGGAAATTAACACATGATTCCTCAGAAAATTGGGAGTCAATATACCTCAAATCCTAGCTACTCCACTCTTGCACCAAAGAACACTCCATCCTATCTCAAGGACACTTGCTCAACTACATTTGTAGCAGCTTTATTCACAATATCCAGAAACTGAAAACAACCTAGATGTCCCTAAATTGAAAAATGGATAAAGAACATGTGGTACATTTACACAATGGACTATTAATCAGCTGTTAAAAATGACATCATTAAATTTGCAGGCAAGAGAATGGATCTAGAAAAAAATCATCCCAAGTGTGGTAACCCAGACCCAGTAAGACAAACATGGTATGTGCTCACTTATAAATGAATATTAGCTTTTAAGTAAAGAATAATAATGCTATATTCCAGATACAGAGAGGCTATAAGTATCAAGGAGTGCTCAAGGGAGGATGAATGGATTTCCCTAGGAAGGGGGAATAGAGTAGATTTGGTGTGTGGACTGGGAGCATGTGGGAATGGGAACATGTGGGATCAGGAGGGGAGTTATGGAGGAAGGTATGGAGGTAGAGAGTACTAGGACAGATGACTAGAATTGGGGGGGCATTTAGGAGATGATATGGTAGCCTGGTACAGTGGAAACTCCCTGGAATCAATGAGGATGAGTCTAGCAATGACTCCTAGTAATGGGGGATATGGACCCTGAACTGGCCATCTTCTATAACCA
The DNA here is from genome assembly GCA_902168425.1 of Peromyscus attwateri. Lineage (NCBI taxonomy): Eukaryota > Metazoa > Chordata > Mammalia > Rodentia > Cricetidae > Peromyscus > Peromyscus attwateri. Next base: position 21,062 of record CABHPP010171498.1, read on the forward strand.
GGCAAGGATTCCAGCAGTGGGACTGGGACATCAACCCAGCTATATGACTGCCAACCTATAATTTGTCCTCCCTACAAGATGTGCTGTGGTAATGGTGGCACAGAGCTTGTGGGAATGTTCAACCAATGATTGGTCAAACTTGAGACCCACACTACAAGAGGGGGCCATGCTTATCACTATCTGGATCACCATCTGGATCACCAGGAACAGACCTAGTATAGAACCAAACACAAGTGCCAGAAAAAAGTCAATGAAATGATTCCTAATGATATTCTGCTATACTCATAGATCAGTGCCTAGCCCAGTCATCATCAGTGAGGCTCCATCCACCCACTGATGGGAGCATATACAGAGATACATAGCCAAATACTAGGTGGGGCTCCAGGAACCCAGGAAAGGAAGGGGAGGAAGGATTGTAGGAACCAGAAGTTGGAGAACACCATGAGAACATGGCCCACAAAATCAACTAAGTAGGACTCATAGTGGCTCACAGGAACTGAAGCAACAATCACACAGCCTGCATGTGTCTGAGCTAGGTCCTCTGCATATATGTTATGGTTGCTTACCTTGGTGTTCTTGTGGGATTCCTAACAGTGGGAGTGGGGGCTGTCTATGATTTTCTTGCCTGCTCTTAATACCCACTTTCTCCTACTAGGTTGCTTCTGACAGCCTTGATATGAGGATTTATGCTTAGTACTATTGTTACTTGGTATACTTTGTTCGCTTGATTTCCCCAAGCTTTTTTTATGAAGGGAAACAGAGGAGGAGTGGATCTGAGGGAGAGAGGAGAGGGGAACTGTGAGGACTGGTGGTAGGGTAAACTCCCATTGGGATGGAATATATTACAGAAGGATAAATTTAAAAATATGAAAAATCCTCTTCTATTAGCAAAGAATAAGTGGGATATGAAATTAAAAGTACATTAATATCTATATGAGTTTATAATGCAAACATAAAAGAATACATATGAAATTTTCTGGAATAAAACTACAAATTTTTGATGGAGCAGGTTAAAGATATGTAAAATAATGGAGCCATACTTTCTGTTTCATATTGTTAAAATTGCATTTGCACTAGGCAGGGTTCTATCTCTAGAGAGAAGGAATCCATATAGTATATGCATACACATATTATAAAAAGGAGCTTGTTAGATTGGCTTATGTGACAGTAGCTAGGTAGTTCAACCATATTCACCTGCAGTCTCTGTTCAGCATTTTTCACAGACTATATATATGCATTGCCACCAAGCTAGGCATCTTTTAATTCAGTTGAATTGACAGATTATAATAACTATCACCCCAAGTGTCCCTTGATTCATATAAAATCGTTGAATTTTCAACAAACCCCCTCCATTTATTTTTTAAATATCTACGAACTGACTATGATGTTCACTTGAAAGAAGAAGATACACAGAAGTACCATTACAACACCTAAGGAAAAACAGAGGACTAATGCTTCAAGACTTAATACAAAGATAAACCAATCATTGATATTTAGTATTGATGGAAGAATTTTAAGGGATGAATGGCAAACTATAGTAGATCTAGAAAGATAATCACAGAAATAGAACCAGTGATTCATTGACAAAAGATCAAAGGCAATACCATTGATAAATGATAGAAAGTCTTCTTCAGCACATGGTAATGGAAACACACATCTAAAGCTATATACAGTAAAAAGAAAATTTAACACTGAACCCTGTCTTTAAAACTTTAACTTAAAATGGAACATAATTTTGGGCTGATGACAAATAACACCTTGTCACACAATGCTGGAATTGGTAGAAACAAACTAGGGATAGTTAAAGAGCAGTTATCCTATGATATAAATGAGCTGGGCGGTGGTGGCGCATGACTTTTGTCCCAGTACTCGGGAGTCAGAGATAGGCAAATCTCTGTGTGTTTGAGGCCAGCCTGGGCTACAGAATGTGTTCCAGGAAAGGCGCAAAGCTATACAGAGAAACCCTGACACCCCCCCCCAAAAAAAGGAAAAAAAAGATAACCTATGATATGAGTGAAGAGAGGAAACACTGATTTCAGTAGCAAAGACGGAATGGAAACACTTTAGAATTCAATGTAAAGGATAGGGCCCAGTGTCCATTCCAGAAGTTTTAGCCTCAAGCAGAGAATTTTCCACTCCAAGTACAGAGTAGTGTATGTATACTGATTGGAATAAAGGGTGAAGACAGAAATGGCAGAGAATCAGAACACTGTATACTGACACTATATGAAAAACAGAACAAAACCCATTACTTTGTATGGTAATTTTATCATTTATAACAATAAAAAAGACAGAATACCTACAAAGTTTTCATTGCACTTTCAGTGTCAGATAAAGAGAAGAGGAGGGAGGTGTGGTGGTATTGTATTCCCCCAAATATTGTGCATACTAATAAACTTATCTGGGGTCAGAGAACAGAAAAGCCACTAGATACTTTTAGGATAGGCAGTGGTAGCATATGCCTTTAATCCTAGCATTCCAGAGGCAGAAATCCATGTGTTCAAGGATACACCCAAGCACGGTGATACACACCTTTAATCCCAGAAAGCCAGCCTTTAATCCCAGGGAGTGGTGGTAGAGAGCAGAAAGGTATATAAGGCGTGAAGAAACTCCAGGCATTTGGCCTGGGTAGGCATTTGGCCTGGGTAGGCATTTGGCCTGGAGAAGCATTTGGCCTGGTTAAGCATTCAGGCTTCTAGCAGCAGTTCAGCTGAGAGTCATTCGGATATGAGGACTTAGAGGCTTCCAGTCTGAGGAAGCAAGACCAGTTGAGGATCCAGCGAGGTGAGATAGCTGTGGCTTATTCTGTCTCTCTGATCTTCCAGTGTTCACCCCAATAACTGGCCTCAGGTTTGTTTTATTAATAAGATTCATGCTACAGAGGGAGGGATGGAGGGAGGGAGGAGGAGAGACTGAAAGAGAGGGAACCACATTCAACACTAGACTCATTGTGTTTTCTTGGGCATCGTGTTTTGTTACTACAATACAAATTAACTAAGCCAAAAATCAAGACATATAGCCAAAGAAAGAAAAGCAAGACAGATTACAGAAAGGGTCTATACTTGTGCCCACAATCAGTTATGGTAAGGAGTCAGATTCTATACTTCCTCTTTAGGCAAGCGACCTCCTAAAGATAGCCTGTGTATTTGTGTTCAGATGAGTGACCACATAGAGTCAACCTCTGCACACCTGCTCAATGTCATTGACTTTTATATTTCCCTTATTTAGTAGCTAGTTTTAATAATTTTTTGAATTAGCTTTGTCCTGCCCTTTTCTTTCTCTTGTCCCTCACTTCCCTGCTTTTTGGTAATAGGCTCTTCTACAACACAAGTGTTGCTTTGGGTTTGAAATTATCATGCCATAAATTTTGGATTGTCAGCTGCATTTCTTTATCACAATTTCTTTGCATTCTTAATTTAACTGAAACTTGTGTTGTTTCTACTGTTGCAGTTTATTTCTATTTGCTTTTCTTTCTCCAGTGTTTTCCTCTAGTGTTGCTCCAATACTTGAAGGACATGAGCAGAAAAGAGTAACAGTTAGTTAATTTCTTTTTTATTCATTCAAAGAGATTTTAACTTCAGTAGGGTGATGGGTAAAGTTATTTTCTAGTGTGTTACCTAGTATTATTTTGCAATGAAACCTGAAAATTTTTATTAATGAAATAGTATGCACACACATTGAGATAGTCCCATTCAGTTGCACAAAAATGTTAAATAATGTCACAAACACAAACATAAAATATCTCTTAATTTCAAGCTTTCCAGATACATCTTGTTTTGGTGTAGGTTTGTGTAAATGCCCATTATTTAACCTATGCCAAAAAGTGAGCCTCAGACTAGGGGCTACTCTCATGGTGTTTCTCTTTGTAACTCCAATGCCAGCTGTTCCTTTGGTTCCAAGTCTCAATGCTTTCTTCTTTTGGACACTTCCCTCTCTTCATTTCTTCAGCTAGAATTACTGTTTGGAGCAGAATGGTAAATGTTTCCTTTTTTAACAACCATATTTGTGCACATGTGTTCATTAAACATTCAAGGTACAATGTAATCTTGTTTCTTTATTCTCCAGAAGTTATTGGACTTGAAGGGATTAATTTTTTAGAAGTTGATAATTTTTCTTACTGGTCCTACCTATCATTTGTGGTTTACGCCATTAGCACATTATTCTCACAGTAGTGATGTATGCCATAACCATTGACTTGAACATATAGACTGATGTTTGAGCTAGTGGGTTATACCTCCATTTCAGTGGAGAGAAATAATACTGCAACTCTATATTCTAGTCATTCTTGAATATTGTAAATACTTCAACTAAAAGCATATAGATAATTTTTAAAAATGCAAGAAACTAATTCCAGAAATGAAAAACCAATGCAGAAATACAAGAAACATGAAAATTCAAGATAGCACAAAAATTTACCAACTATAGACATGCTTAAAAATGACCGATTCAGCAGTAATAGATGGCAATGAGAGTTGATTGGATGAAAACTTTGAGAGTTCCAAAGAGTGAATATAAGAATATGCAATGAAATCAAAGAGGACATAAATGGATTGAATTATAAAGGAATAGAATCAGATAATTGAAAGAAAGATATCAATACAGGCTATGAAACTGGATTTTAGTGAGGAAATAGGAAGAAAAAAATAAAATATTGGTGATGAAAAGACCAATAATTAATTAAAAAATTTAGTGGGAAACCAAAAGAGTTGATGAATGACAAAACAGTATATCAAGGCTTGTAGCCAAGATGGAAGGTGGGAAGTTTGGAACATACATGAACATATGAAAGGGCACATATGAGAAACATATAGTCAACAGTATAGTAAATGAGGACAAAGTAATAGTATTTGCTTTAAAATCAGTACTGAGACAAGAGCGTTCATTTCCTACAGGATATTGAAAGTATCAACTGAACCCATCAACAGAGATACGATGATACTATACCCTTTACTTACAATAGGGAATTTGTCCTGATTACCCATCATAAATTTTAAAACATGCATTTAATTCATTGTACTGACTAGCTTTTGTCAACTCTACACAAGCTAAGGTCTCTTGGAAAGAGGGAACCTAAATAGAGAAAAATACCCCCACCAGATTGGCCTGTGGGGCATTTTCTTGGTTGATGATTGATGTGGGAGGGCATCTCATTGTAGGCAGTGCCACTACTGGGTTGATGGTCCTAGGTTGTATAAGAAAGCAAACTGAGCAAGCCAGTAAGCAGGATTATGCTGTGGCCTCTGCTTCAGTTCCTGCCTCCAGGTTCCTGCCTTGAGTTCCTGTCCTGACTTTCCTCAGTGATGGAGTGTGACCTCAGAGTTGTAAGATGAATTAAACTCTTTCCTTCCCACATTGCTTTTGGTCATGATGCTTTACCATAGGAACCTAAACCCTAACTAAGACATACACCTAATCAACTGAACACCACAGCTTAGCCTAGCCTGTCCTTGAAGTCTTAGCCAGAGTAATAGGGCAAGAGAAATTAATAAGGTGTACAAAAAAAGAAAGGAAGGAATCCATGTTTTATTATCTACAGATGATTACACAGCTAACCTCACCTCACCAACTCCTCAGCTGATCTTGTTTCCTCAGACTGAAAGCCTCTGAGTCCTCACCAGAATGAATCTCAGCTGAACTGCTGCTAAAAGCCTAAAAGCCTAAAAGCCTAAAAAGCCTCTAGTTTCTAGTCCTCATGCCTTATATAACTTTCTGTTTCCTATCATCATGTCCTGGGATTAAAGGTGTGTGTCACCATGCCTGGTTGTTTCCAGTGCAGCCTTGAACTCACAGAGATCCAGATGGATCTCTGCCTCCCAAGTGATAGGATTAAAGATGTGTGTGCCACCATTTTCTGGCCTCTATGTCTATCTAGTGGCTGTTCTGTTCTCTGACCCCAGGTAAGTTTATTAGGATGCACAATATTGGGGGGACACAATATCACCACATTTCCCCTTTTTGTCTAAAATAATAAAAGAAGCTTATAACTAATGTAAGAAAACTATATCCAAAACTATATATAACTACAATAGGTATATACAATATATACAGTCAAGAATTACATTAACATTTGACAGATTCAGACAAAAAATTCCATTATATACATTAACAATGTCCAGTCCATTATCATTTGACAAAATCAGACAAAAATTTCATTATTTATCCTATTTTAGTAAGTCCATTCCAAAATTGTATGCAATATACAAAAATCCAATGCAATGTAAAATATTTAAAACAAGTAGTTCCTTTTAAATGTGGATTCAATAATCTACCTTTTTATCTTATTATATCCATGTTCTCTCTTTTTTCTTTTCATAGTAGATTCAATAATCTACCTTTTATCATTTTTATATCTTTCTTTTTTTCTTTTTAGAGTAGGGTCAATAATCTGCCCATTTATCCTATTATTTCTATGTCTCTCTCATTTCCTTTTTTCTTTTTTCTTTTTGGTTTATTCGAGACAGGTTTCTCTGTATTGTTTTGGTGCCTGTCCTGGATCTTGCTCTGTAGATCAGGCTGGCCTCGGACTCACAGAGATCCACCTGGCTCTGCCTCCGGAGTGCTGGGATTAAAGTCATGTACCACTACCGCCCAACTGGCTGGCTCCCTCTCTCTCTCTTTCTCTCTCTCTCTCTCTCTCTCTCTCTCTCTCTCTCTCTCTCTCTCTCTCTCTTTTAGAGTAGATTCAATAATCTACCTCTTATCTATAGAGTATTAGGTAGGGTACTATATGAACATGAAAAATACCAGTAATTTTCTAAATACTAATAATGAATTTGAGGAGAATGAAATAAAGAAAAATATCTTATTCACAGAAAATGAATGGATAATAAAAATATGACATATACACACAATGTGGTTTTATTCAGTTATGAAGAATAAAATTATGTTGTTTTCTGGAAAATGGATAAAGAAGGAACCATTGTATACAATAAAATGAGCTCAGCAAAGATTAAAAAATATATTTTCTTTCTTTTATAGGGTCAAGATTTTACATAGATAAAGGAAATAATTTATATATGAATATGTAATTCATATGAAGTAAAAGTAGAAATAAACTGTGTGGAGGGGCTCAGAGATTAATAGCACTTGTTGTTCTTACAGAGGACCTGGATTCAGTTCCTAGTAACCACAGGGCAGCATACAATCATCTGTAAGTCCAGTTGTACAAGATCCTGTGTGAAATTCCAGAATCAAATGAATTCATGGAGTATGCCTGCACCTGGAAATCTCTCAACAGTTTACAGTAGGAGTCAGGCATTCATTCCCGACTTGGGTTGAAAAACCTGGATCCACTTCATAGGGACAAAAGGTCATGTCATTTCAAAAGCCAACAAGTCTTTTCCTACCACCCTCTTCTCCCCCACTCCTTGCTCCCCAGAAAGCTGGTGCAAATACATGTTGTTTTGCTGACATCCTGTCAGCTGATAAACTATGGATGCACCACCTCTGCTACTGTGATGTACACTCCCTCCCTACACCCACTCTGCACAGGGATTCTTTGGTATTTGATAATGCCTGCTTGCCCTCAGTATGACCCGTGTATGCAAATTAGGTGTATTTCTTCTGTTTCTTTGTCTTCAAGCTATATATAAACTAGCCTGTTACCCCAATAAAGAAGTTGCCTTGGGTGCAGACTTCGAAGCTTTTCTTTTCTCCTGTGTACTCACAGCCACCTATATCCTAGCTTCTCTTCTCCCCTGGGTCTTAAGACCACAGGCTGGCTGGGTAGTCTGGGGGCCAGGGGAAGGAGAACAACAATTCTACTCCCACTTCAGGCCTCCACAAGCCCTAGGTATGTGTGAAATGTCCATACACACATGCAGGAAAACACTCATACACATAACTAAAAATAAATAAATCTTAACAAAATTTTCTACAGAATAAAAGGGACAAGGTGATAGGAAGTGGAGAAGGGATATGATACAGGGAGTGAATATAATTAATAGGGCCATTTTGCAAAGTTTTTTCATTAAATTGTTTTTCTAAATTTTTCTCTTTCCACTCTCAATTAGATTTTGCATGTAGGTCTTGGGCTGACAGACTTAACTTCCTTCCCTGTAACCAGGAATCAGAGTTAGCCAGACTGCAAGCATGCACTATGGACTGCCATTCAGTCATTTATAGGACCTAACCCTTTCTCTAAAGTGTATGAGAAGGGACCTTCACTCTGCCTTGTGGTCCTGATATTTCTTTAGAGTTTTTGCTATGCTTCTGTCTGCTTGTCTGCCTATGGCATTAATAACTTTTTTAATACATAGTATATGAAAAGGACAGACCCCTTGGACCCATAACATGAAACCTTTCAAAATATTATTAAATTAAATGATATACTTGAATGGAAATATCTTTATGAAATTTATTATCATCTATAATGTAGATGTGTGAATTTTAGGGAATTAATAAGAGGCCATGGGTGATGTTTAATGTGAGGGGAGATACAACACATTGATTTAAAATAGTTTAAAGATAGTAATGAGGCATATGTGTGTGTGGAATAAGTACTGTGGGTGATGAGAGGGCAGGATGGAGAAGGAATATATGGAGGGATAACTAACACTGAAGACCCTTCAAAGATGTCATTAGGAAACCTACTGCTGTAGATGCTTTCTAAAATGTGTCTGTGCACATATTTAAAAAGAGTTAAAATGGAGTTACTCTGTAAGTGGGTGATCATTCTTCTACTAGACACCACAGGCTGGCAAAAAATAAAACTGAAAAAACTACATTACCCTTTGTGGAGGTGTTGACTAGAGTGGTCTTATAGAACCCCCAAACATTACAAGTTATGGTCAATTCTCCTGTTTTCAACCTAGAACTTGATGATAAGACCTTTCTTTCCAAGATACTGCACACTTGAGTCTTAGAACATAGGTAGATCAAGCTGGTACTTGCTTGGGAGCTTCATCTTTGGCTAGCTTTCACAGTGCTAGAAGTTGCTAAACATGCTGCTGGATTCTGTGCTCTGGATGGCTTCAGGTATTGACCTAAATAAGCTGACCATGGAAAGAAGAAAGGACAGACAGACATACAGAAAAGCTGAGATTGGGTAGGTAGTTTATATGTTTTAGAGGAAAACCTATGCCTACTATTCTGTTAAATGGACATAGTATTAAACTGACTCTTGACTTACCATTACATACATAGTTTAGTACATCACTCAAGTCTCATCAGAGAAGCTTCTTTTGTAGTAGGCAACAATTTAAAAAGAGACTCACAACTGATCAAGGCTCAGAAAACAAGAGATTGTAGAGTCCTCAGCCCTAATTGGGACATCTATCTCATACCTCCACCTTCCATGGCTCTAAGATTCTTGCAGGAGATTTGACAAAAAGATTGTAAGAGCCAGACATGCTGGATAATTACAGTGAAACAGTGTTTTCTTGACAGAACAGGGAAGGTGACTATGTGAACTAACACTGTTGTGACAGCATGCACTAAATTTGCACAAACTCAGGCCTGATAGAATCCCAGCATGGAGAACAGAAGTAGGCACAAAGTCCTACTTTTAGCTGAGGTGCTGGTGATATTTGAGAGTTGCTGGGAGAGTGAGAGTTAGTTTTCTTTAAAGGTTTTTCCCTTGGCGGGTTGTCCAGACCACAGTGGATGGCTACACATCCAAGACTATATGGGTATCACAGATTGGACCTAATGGGCTTGGAAAAAATAAAAATAATAAAAAAGAGACAACACAAATTTCAGTTAGTAGAGTAGGGAGATGTGACAGGTAGAGTTGGCAGAAGTAGATAAAGAGGATCAAAATATATTGTATGAAAAACTAAAAAAAAAACCCTAACAAATATTTATAAAAACAAAATGAAACAAAAGTTTTGGGGCTGGAAAGATGTCTCAGTGGTTAAGAGCACTGACTGCTCTTCCAGAGGACCTGGGTTCAATTCTCAGCATCCACCTGGCAGCTCACAACTGTCTGTAACTCCAGTCCAGGGGATCTGACACCCTTACACAGACATCCCTGCAGGCAAAATGGCAAAACACCAATGCACTGTGGGAGCCCATTTTCAGGTTCCTCGTGACTTTACCCAGCAGGACGGCATAGAGGATGATTAGGGCTATGGGCCTGAGTGCAGGTGTCTGAAATGGTCTGCACTTGGCTGTGCTGGGGGGAGGTCTTTTGCTCCATCCCTTGGCGTCTCTATAAATACCCTGGGGCGGAGACAGTAGGGGCCCGTTGGAAAAGGTTCCAGGCCCTCTTGAGGCTATCATTTATTTTCTATCTGTTTATCTCTGCAATATAAATCCTTCTATCTAATATTTCCTGCTGCTCACACTCAAGAAAACTCTGGGGAGCTGTGGGGTTGGTGGGTAAACGCCCCACAGAATGGCACCATGAACAGGGACTAAAGACAAAAAAAAGGGGGACTAAAGACAAATGAACAAGGACTAAAGACAAAGTAATAGGAACTAAAGATCAAGAAAAATAATAGTTTTATTACAGAGTTTATGGTGAAAGTGTGAGTCAGCCCTGCCAGTGGAAAGTGGCATGCCAGTGTTATGTTATATATATATGAGGGGCAGCGGTTTTATCCTCGAAAGAAAAGGAAAACAGACTGGAAGGATGTCCGATGCTGCAGCGCAAAATTCTCTTCTGTCAAAATTTTCTGTCTTCTATCTCTTTCTCAATTTCTATCTGTGAAAAATAAGTATAAGGTACAGCGTAGTAATATAGTGTAGGAAAAACTTAGAAGTGTAAGATCGTGTAGAAAAAATAAGGCAACTAGACAGAAAAACTCTTCAATTTTCTAACTTTGGGGGCTATGAACACAAACTAGGAAAAAAAAATCTTTGTTTGGGCTTTACGGGTAGTGAAAAAGCTCTTCTTTGAGCTTATGGGGAAGAAAAGGTTTCCTATGGAAGCTTTTGTCCTGGGGACAGCTGAAATGCTAACTTCAAGTGGCAGGAGAAAGTGATTTCTCCCTGAGGAAGAAATGGGGGTGTAAAAAGCCAAAAAGTTTAAAGTTGGGAAGTTTTGAGAAAAGTTGGTCTTTCTCTCTTGGGAAAAAAATCTTTCTCTTAAACCAAAAAGCTTTTCTTGGAAAATTGGGGGAGGGGGAAATCTCTTTAAAAAGCTTTAATCTTTCTCAAAAGCTCTTAAAATCTTAAACTAAAACCTTTAACTTTCTCAAAAGAACAAAAATTAGAATCACCTGAAGATATTAGTATGGGGACCACCTGTGATTAGCTCTAAGGGAAAACAACAAACTTAAGACAGCAAAACCTCTCCAAGTTCTTTCAAGTTTTAAAAATCCTCCCTACAATGCAGGAGACAGGGATGGAGTTCCTAAAAACCTCTCTTCTAAGCTCTGTCTCAAGCTAGTAAAAGGCAGTGGGTCAAAGTCCCCTGAGGGAAACGCTTTAGCCCCAAAGGGCAGGAAACCTTACCTGAGAAAAGCAAAAGCCAAGCTTTTCAGTTACAGCCGAGTTGAGGCATCAAGGGTTTTGTTTCTGAGTGAGCTATGAAAAGGTAGGTGCTCCTAATCATCCTAATGCAAAGATCGCCTGAAACTCTGTTAGCATTGTATCCTCACTTCTGACCAAAAACCCAGAGGTGACTGGCCAGTGTCTGAGTTGAAATGCATATCGGGGATACTAGGGTTCCTGCAGTTGCAAACTTCCTGGAGCACAGAGCTGAGGCAGGAAGGTGCAGGACCCAGGGGAAGATTGCTAATGAATAAACAAAGCTAAAGCTGGTGGGAACGGCCCAGTTGTCTGCTTTCCTACAAGTCCCAGGTTGATAGGTCCATAGCTGCAAAAAGAAATCTGAGAAAAAGCTTTCCTATCAGAGTAAGGACCTTTCTGGGAAAAGAGTAAAGCTGAATTGTGTCTGAAGCAGTTGTGCTGCTGAGTCAGAACGCTGTCTGGGGAAAGAGCCCAGCCAGGGCAGAACAGAGAACTATCCAGGAGTAAAGCTTTCTTTTCTGTCACAGAAAGCATCTCTTTGAGAAAAGCTTTGTTTCAACTGACTCCCAATGAGATGAGGGAGTGTAGCCCTAAGGGGTGATTGCCTCTGGCATAAACTCTGTCCTTGAGCACCCAAACAAAACCCACTGTGGGACTGGGCCAGGTGAAGGCCTGATAGGCAAAACACTTGTCCTAATGGGAGTTTAGAAATGGCAAAAACCTCCCTTGTTAGATTTTCAGTCTGTACACAAACCACACAGACCCCGAAAACAGAAATGGACAAAAAGCCCCTACCTTCAGTAGCAGGGAAAGCTGCCACTGTAGTGTCGGAAACTGTTTCTGGGGCAGAGGGGATAAATTGAGACCAAACTGGGAACTGTCTAGGAGAAAGACTCTGAAGAAATAGAGACAGGACAGATTCCTCTCCAGAAAATGCATGACCTGTGAAAGCTGCTAAGAGTTTGAGGCAGATTGGGGGAAGAAAGCCCCTACCTCCAAAGGCAGCTAGCAGGGGAACAGAGCAGCCTGAGATATCTGAAGCTCTGCATCTGGGGGGAAGGAACAAGCAAAATGAGAATAAAATCAGTGGGAGAAAAATCTCTCTGAAGGAGCTATGGAAAAGCTCTGTTGTAAATGTTTTTCACTGACTGGCTAAGGCAAACACAAGCCCTGAGGAAAGTTGCTATTGGAAATGCCAGCCTCAGTGCACGCTAAGGAGGCAGGTGTGATTCTGATCCAGGGCCAGTGTCAAATGAAGGAGAGACACCTGTTAAAGCCAGCTGAGGAGAGAATAGAAATCTCTCAATGTCCCTTAATTGAAAACTTAAAACTCTTGGTTCAAATCTCTTTGCAAAAGCAAAAACTTCTAAAGCAAGTCAGGTAAAAGAGAACTGGAGGTTGACTCCCGGACTCAAAAAGAACTATGGGAAATGGAGTCCATAAGCTAGCTCTTAACAGTGAGCTGATGAAGAGAAATGCATTCTGGGAAATGTAGTTTTCAGCTAAAGATGGCGCTACTGTCCAAAAACTTTTCAGCCCAGAATGAAGTGTCTTCTCAAAGCAATGCTAGAAAGCTTAATCTTACCTCTTGAGAACTCAGATCAGACAAGAAGCTACCTATAAGAGCAAACAAGCCACTTTAAAATCCTTAAGAAAGCAAGAGAAAGCAGTTTATACACTGAACGTTGTCTTAGATATAAAGAAACTTATGTTGAAATTTAAAAAGTTCTTTGCCTTGAACAAACTGCCTGCAATGAGTAATTCCTTTGCAAATCTAATTAAGGGGAAAAGAAACGGGCATTCAAAAAAGAAATGACTGCTTTATAGACTGGAAACAAACTTCAGAAAAGCTGTCTTAAAAAAAGTTGCTTCACCTGAAAGTTATAAGAAATCAATGCTAAATATCACAGCTGCTAATATCAGGAGTTCAAGCTAATGAAGTAAAAATACTAAATCCTGAAAAACTAATGCTTTCTCAAAGTAAGCTAATGAAGGATATGTTTCACAAAAGAACATCTATGTTCTTGACTCTTTTGAATAGTAACAGTTTTGGTGAAAATATTGGAACTAACAACAATCAAGTCAAAATGTTTCAACAAATTCAAGACGCTATTCCACAAAAGAAGGCTGCCATGCTTTGTGAGCCATACTAGAGCTCACTCCAATCTTCCTGGTCCTTTAGTTGAGGGTAATGCAATGGCTGAGCATTATCCCAAGTGGAAATGGCTCAACAGTCACATGTTCTTCATCAAAATAGCAAAAGCTTAAGAGAAAGTAATTCAATCTTGCCAAAGAAGTAGCTCCTCCAATAGTTAAACGATGTGGTGTATGTCAAAAATATTTTCCTGTCCCTCACTTAGGGGTAAACCTCGAGGTCTTCTTCCCAATCATCTATGGCAAATATGGATGTTACTCATATTGAAGAATTTGGCAAATTAAGATATGTACATGTGACCACTGACACTTATTCAGGATTTTTAATGGCTAGTGCACAACCTGGGGAAGCTACAAAACATGTAATTATGCACTGCTTGAAGTGTTTTTCATATATGGGTATATCAAAAATTATTAAAACTGATAATGGTTCTGGATATAGTAGTAAGGCATTTCAACAGTTTTGTACCCAATGGGAAATCATACATAAAACAGGTATTCCTTATAATCCTCAGGGACAAGGTATTATAGAAAGGGCTCATAGCAGTCTTAAAATACAACTTCAAAAAATAAAAATAAAAGGAAGAAATTTACCCTCAATCGCCCATAAGGCATTAAATCATGCTCTTTTTGTTCTGAACTTTTTGAACATGGATGTCAGTGAGCAGTCTGCCGCAGATAGATTTTGGCACAGTGGCACCCAAGCGACTTTTGCTCAAGTGAAATGGAAAGATCCCTGCTCGGGATTATGGAAGGGTCCTGATCCTGTGTTAATATGGGGTCGAGGAGGACATGTTTGTGTTTTTTCACAAGAGGAGAATGAAGCTCGGTGGTTACCAGAGCGTCTGGTAAGGAGCATGGAACTAAGGAAGGGTCAGCTCCAATGACGTTCCTATAAAGGAACCAGAATGAAAGTGGCTCAATTAGTGTTTCTGAGGTTTTGTCACTGGTTAATGCAAACAGTGAGGAAATAGAGTTCAGAGCTGTGCCACTTTGGACTTCACTAGCTCCTTTAGAAAAATACTTTATATCACCTAATAGCTGTGCAGTATTTGGCAAAGAGGTTTACAGCAGCTAAATACGATAATTTCATCCTCAGTGTGAAGTGAAGTTTTTCAGTAGAACAAACTGAAAGTACTGCTGTAATAAAAATGTTTGTCTGAATTGAAGCACTTAGGGGAGCTATTTATGAATTGGGGTGAAGGGACAGCCTCTAGTTAAAAACCGTTTACCGCTGACAGCGCATCTCTGCCAGTTCAAGAACGGCTGAGAGAACTCAGCAACTTTGGGGTGTGGCTTTGTCCCGAGAATGTTACAGTCCCCTAGAAACAAGTATCACAACTCTATAACGACAACACTCACTAAATCCCAGTGTTGTATAGCAAAGCTGACTATAAACTCTAAACTTTAGAAATGATGTGCATACTTCCTGTCTAGTTAAGAGAATATTTCTAATAAAGATCATGATAATAACTCAGAGCAAGAAGTAGAAAAAGATGAAATAAGATATGTGAGTTTGTAGAAATTATTCTCTTGTTAGATCTGTTTTAAGAAATCTTTAGGTGTTTGCTAAGTTAAATATATGCTAATGTAGCCCTATGTAAGTTTGTAAAATAGATCTATAGAGTTCCTTTAAGAATATAAGCTTGCAAGAAGTATCTAAGGTAGTCTTAGGACATGTAGTAATAAGCTTGTAAGAAAAGATGCTAGTTGTAAATGTAAGTTTAAGAAATAAGATGGGGGGCTGGAGAGATGGCTCAGCGGTTAAGAGCACTGGCTGCTCTTGCAGAGGTCCTGAGTTCAATTCCCAGCAACCACAAGGTGGCTCACAACCATCCATAATGAGATCTGGTGCCCTCTCCTGGCCTGTAGGCAGACATGCAGGCAGAACACTATACATGATAAATAAATAAATCTTTAAAAAAAAAAAAGAAGAAAAAGAAGTAAGATGGAATGAATATAAGAAGTATATAAGAAGTAAATAAGAAATATATTTGCTAAAGTAGTTCTATAGTCTCCTTAAGGAGTATAAATAAGTAAATGTTAATAGTTCTATGTGAGTTTGTAAAAAAGTATAAATGTTGAATGTAATCTAAATGCTTTGCAAGATATGTTACATGTGAGTTTGTGAAACAGTGTAAATACTGAGTGTGAATCTATGCTTAATGTACATGGGAAAAAACAAACAAACCCTGAGATACAGAAGTTAGTGTCCTAACAGACGACAAAGCAGGCAGTCTGAGCAGTTTTCAAAAGCTCCAGAAGATGCTAAGAATCTAAGAATGGTGGACACCAGAACCAGCACAAGGAGGCATCTGCAGCTGAGATCCGTGGGCAAATCAACGCAACACAGAAAAACCTGAGCTAACATCAAAAAACGGTGTGGTTTAGAATACTACTGTACCTGAAAAGGTCTCTGGCTTGAGAATAAAAGTTGTAGAGACGCTTGTTTGAACTAAAATTGTTAACTGCAAAAAGTTTTGATTGTAAAACATCTCTTCATATATGGAAGTGAAAGCCTGATACCAGAATTTACTTTTTTGAACTTAAAATAATGAGATAAAACTACAAAAAGATTTTGGTTATGGATTTCTTCATATTTGAAAGGCTAGTACCAGAATTTATCATTTGAATTTTGGGACTTAATGAAATGAACAATAGATTTCATTGCAATGGAACAATTTTGAATTTACTTATAGTAATGACCTGGGAACTGTTTTCTAGAGTTATTTGCATTAAAAATGGAACTGTTTAAATGAAGAAATTTATTGTTTCTACCTAGAGTCAAGATGCTATTTTGTGTATGCATATATGCTGGTGATTCATGAATTGTTTTGTGTTAAAAATGCAATTGTTTTGTGGAACTGTTTATGTAAAAATGGAATTACTTATGGAACTGGTATGCACACACATTGAGACAGTCCCCATTCCAGTTGCATAAAAATGTTAATTAATATCACATACACAAACATATAGTATCTCTTAATTTCAAGCTCCCCAGATGCATCTTGTTTTGGTGCAGGGTGGTGTAAATGACCATTATTCAACCTATGCCAAAAAGTGAGTCTCAGACTAGGGGCTGCTCTTATGGTGATTCATTGTGGAACTTCATGCCAGCTGTTCCTTTGGTTCCAAGTCTCACTGCCTTATTTCTCTGGACACTTCTCTCTCCTCATTTCTTCAGCTGGAATTACTGTTATGAGCAGAGTGGTAAATGTTTCTTTTTAACAGCCATATTTATACATATTTGTTTATTAAACATTCAAAGTACAATGCAATCTTGTTCCTTTATTCTCCAGAAGTTATTGGAACTGAAGGGATTAATTTTTTAAAAGTCGATATTTTCTTACTGGTTCTACATATCAATTGTGGTTGTTTATGCCATTAGCACATTACTCTCAGAGTAGTGCTGTTTATCATACCACTCCATTTCAGTGGAGAGAAATAATACTGCAACTCTACAATCTAGTCATTCTTGAATATTGTAAATACTTCAACTAAAAGCATATAGATAATTTTTAAAACGCAAGGAAATAACTCTAGAAATTCAAGTCCAATGCAGAAACACAAGAAACATGAAAATTCAAGATAGCACAAAAAACTACCAACTATAGACATGCTTAAAAATGCCCAATTCAGCAGTAATAGATGGCAATGAGAGTTGATTGGATGAAAACTTAGTCAGAGAGTTCCAAAGAGTGAGTATAAGAATATGCAATGAAATCAAAAAGGACATGAATTGATTGAATTATAAAGAAATAGAATCAGATAATTGAAAGAAGGATATCAATACAGGATATGAAATGGGATTTTAGTGAGGAAATAGAAAGAATAAAAAGTTAAAATATTGGTGATGAAAAGACCAATAATTCATTAAATAGTTTAATGAGAAACAAAAAGAATTGATGAATAAAATAGTATATCAAGGCTTGTAGACATGATAGAAGGTGGGAAGTTTGGAACATACATGAACATATGAAAGGCCACATCTGAAAAATATATAGCCAACAATATAGTAAATGAGAACAAAGTAATAGTATTTGCTTTAAAATCAGGACTGAGACAAGAGTGTCCATTTTTCTACCTGTTTATTATTACAGGATACTGAAAGTATCAAATGAACTCATCAAAGAAACAGAACTAAACAAAAAAACCTACAGAAAACAGAAATATGATGATACCGTACCCTTTACTTCCAATGGGGAATTTGTCCTGATAAACCCATCATAAATTTTAAAACATGTGTTTTATTTACTGTGCTGACTAGCTTTTTGTCAACTCTACACAAGCTAAGGTCTTTTGGAAAGATGGAAACTCGACAGAGAAAATACCCCCACCAGATTTGCCTGTGGGGCACTTTCTTGATTGATGATTGATGTGGGAGGGCTCATCTCACTGTAGGCATTGCCACAACTGGGCTGATGATCCTGGGTTGTATAAGAAAGCCAACTGAGCAAGCCAGTATATAGTGGTATTCTATTTGTACTGAAATGTGATTTTATTTGTATGTTAATAAATAAAGTTGCCTAGGGGTCAGAGCTATTAGCAAGCCATAGCGAAAGCCAGGGCGGTGGTGGTGCACGCCTTTAATCCCAGCACTTGGTAAGCAGAGCTAGGTAGATCTCTGTGTGTTCAAGGATACAGCCAGCATTGGAGACACACGCCCTTAATCTCAATACCAACTATAGAAGACCTGGAGGTCTGGACAGAGAGGCAGTGACGAGACAGCCACGTAGTTTGGTTCACAACCAATGAGAAGGAAGAACCAGAACTCTTTATAAATCAAACGCACAGGAAATACCTCCCCTTTTCGGAGAGGTCTCTTGGCGAGAGAGGCTAGCTGGCGGAAAGTGGGTAAGGCTTCTGGCTCTGACCTCTTGGGCTTTCACCTTTACATTGGCTCTGTGTTTCTTATTTAATAAGGCGGTTGGTTACATCTACACCAGTAAGCAGGATTATACTGTGAATTCTGCTTCGGTTCCTGCTTCCAGGTTCCTGCCTTAGGTTCCTGCCCTGACTTTCCTCAGTGATGGAGTGTGACCTCAGAGTTGTAAGATGAACTAAACTCTTTCCTCCCCACATTGCTTTTGGTCACAATGCTTTACCATAACAACCTAAACCCTAACTGAGACATACACCTAATCAACTGAACACCACAGCTTATCCTAGCCTGTCCTTGAAGTCTTAGGCAGAGTAATAAGGCAAGAGAAATTAATAAGGTATACAAAAAAGAAAGGAAGGAATCCATGTTTTATTATCTACAGATGATATGATCCTATACATCAGATACTCTAAAACCTCCACTATAAAACTTTTCTAGTTGACAAACATTTTCAGCAGAGTATTAGGGTACTATATGAACATGAAAAATATCAGTAACATTCTAAATACTAATAATAAACTTGAAGAGAATGTAACTAAGAAAAAATCTTATTCACAAAAATGAATGGATAATAAAAATGTGACATATACACACAATATGTTTTATTCAGTCATAAAAAATAAAATTGCCAGGCAGTGGCGGCGCACGCCTTTAATCCCAGCACTCGGGAGGCAGAGGCAGGAGGATCTCTGTGAGTTCGAGGCCAGTCTGGTCTCCAAAGCGAGTTCCAGGAGAGGCGCAAAGCAACAAAGAGAAACCCGTCTCAAAAAAAAAAAAAAAACAAAAATAAATAAATAAATAAATAAAATTATGTTGTTTTCTAGAAAATGGATAAAAAAGGAAATCACCATATTCAATAAAATAAGCTCAGCAAATATAAAAACATATTTTATTTCTTTTATGGGGTCAAGATTTTACAAAGATAAATGAAATAATTTATATATAAATTTATAATTTATACAATGTAAAAGTAGAAATAAAACTATGTGGAGGGGCGCAGAGGATAAGAGCATTTTCTGTTCTTGCAGAGTACCTGGGTTCAGTTCACAGCACCCACATGGCAGCATACAGTCATCTGTAACTCCACTTGTACAAGATCCTGTGTGAAATTCCAGAACCAAACAAGTCTGGAGTATGCCTGCACCCCAAAATCTCATAGAGGTTTACACAATTGGGGTTGAAAAACTTAGATCCACATCATAGGGACAAAAGGTTATGTCATTTTAAAAGCCAGCAAGTCTTATCCTCTCCTGCCCCCTCCTCAAAAAAAAAAAAATAAAGCTGGTGCCACCATGTTATTTTGCTGACAACCGGTCAGCTGAAAAACTAAGTGATGCACCTTCTCTGCTGCTGTGATGTCTGCTCCCTCCCTAAACTCCCTCTGCCTCAGGGATCCTTTGGTATTTGATAATTCCTGCTTGCCATCAATCTGACCCATGTATGCAAATCATGTGTATTTCTTTGCTCCTGTGTACTCACAGTCACTCACTCACATCCTAGCTTCTGTTCTCTCCTGGGTCCACTAGGACCACAGGCCGGCTGGGTAGTCTGGGGGCCAGGGAAGGAGAACAACAATTCTACTCCTGCTTCAGGCCTCCACAAGCTCTAGGTATGCATGCAATGTCCATACACACATGCAGCAAAACATTCATACACATAACTAAAAATTAATAAATCTTAACAAAATTTTGTGGAGAACAAAGAGGACAAGGTGATGAGATGTGAATATACTTAGATTGGGCCGCACCATTTTGCAAAGCTTTTTCATTAACTTGTTTTTCTAAATTTTTGCTTTTTGCACCCTCATAGCAGATTTTGCATACAGGTCTCAGGCTGACCAATTCACTTCTTTCCCTGCAACCAGGGATCAGAGATAGCCTCACTGCAAGCATGCACTATGGATTAACAATCAGTCATTTATAAAACCTAACTCTTCCTATAAAATGTATGAGAAGGGACCTTTACTTTGCCTTGTGGTCCTGATATTTCTTTAGAGTTCTTGCCATGCTGCTGTCTGCTTGTCTGCCTATGGCATTAATAACTTTTTTTTAATACATAGTATATGAAAAGAACAGACCCCTTGGACTCATAACATGAGACCATTCAAAATATTACTAAATTAAATGATATACTTGACTGGAAATATCTTTATGAAATTTATTATCATCTATAATGTATATATATGAATTTTGGGGAATTAATAAGAGGCCATGGGTGATGTTTAATGGGAGGGGAGATACAACACATTGATTTAAAATAGTTCAAAGATAGTAATGAGGCATATGTGTGTGTGGAATAAGTACTGTGGGTGATGAGAGGGCAGGATGGAGAAGGAATATATGGAGGGAAAACTAACACTGAAGACCCTTCAAAGATGTCATTAGGAAACCTACTGCTGTAGATGCTTTCTAAAATGTGTCTGTGCACATATTTAAAAACAGTTAAAATGGAGTTACTCTGTAAATGGGCGATCATTCTCCTGCTAGACACCACAGGCTGGCGAAAAATAAAAAACAGTGAAAAACTGCATTACCCTTTTTTGGAGGTGTTGACTAGTGTGGTCTTAAACACCAAACATTACAAGTTATGGTCAATTATCCTGTTTTCAACCGAGAACTTGATGATAAGACCTTTTCGCAAAAACACTGTATACTCGAGTCTTAGAACATGGATAGATCAAGCTGGTACTTGCTTGGGAGCTTCATCCCTACTGGCTAGCTTTCACAGTGTTGCAACTTGCTAAACACGCTGCGGGATTCTGTGCTCTGGATGGCTTCAGGTATTGACCTAAGTAAGATGACCAGGGAAAGAAGAAAGGACAGACATACATACAGATAAGCTGAGATTGGGTAGGCTATGCTCACTCTGATGGAAGGCATCAAGTGCAGCCTAGAAACTCATTGTGTCTATATCATCTTTCTGAAGGAGGAGGCAGGTTTAGTTAATTTTGGAGGAGGACTTTGTAGGGGGGCAGTCTCAGGCTTCAGTCATCCAGGAAGAGGATGCTCAGGTCATAGTTCTGTATACACTGTCAACATTTGTTCTCAGAGCAGAGGAAGGCTTTCCTGTGGACTTCTGAGCCTCAGCTGGAAAAAGATTGACACTTTTGTGGGTCTAGGGTATTGGGGTCCTTGACATACAACGGAGCCATGTCAACAACACACATTCATTCAGGACTTTATCTGCTCCTTCAACATTCAGTCAGTGCTTTGTCTGCTATATAAGAAAAAATAATCATCAATCTTACCTATTTGAGAACCTTGTAACCTATATTAATAACCTGTTTGTCATCCTAGCAAGTCATATTTTCTGGTGCATTAATGACATGAATGTAACAGGAGTAATTAAAAAAAGAACACTTTCTGTTCAGATTTAAGGCCTTTTCAAGATGATATCCACACCTCTAACCTATGGCTAGACAGTTGATGTATTTTAGAAGAAATCCTACCCCTACTATTCTGCTAAATGGTCATAGCATTAAACTGACTCATGAGATTTATCATTATTTCCATAGCTTACATCACTCAAGTGTCATTAGTCTCATTAGAGAAGCTTCTTTTGCAGTAGGCAACAATTTAAAAAGAGACTCATAACTGGTCAAGGCTCAGAAAATAAGAGACTGTAGAGTCCTCAGCCCTAATTGGGACATCTATCTCATATCTCCACCTCCATGGCTCTAAGATTCTTGCAGGAGATTTGACAAAAGATTGTAAGAGCCAGACATGGTGAACAATTACAATGAAACTGTTTTCTTGACACAACAGGGAAGGTGACTATGTGAACTAAAACAGTTGTGACAGCACGCACTAAATTATACAAACCCAGGCCTGACAGAATCTCAGCATGGAAAACAGAAGTAGGCACAAAGTCCTACTCCTAGCTGAGATGCTGGTGATATTTGAGAGTTACTGGGAGAGTGAGAATTAGTTTTATTTAAAGGTTTTTTTTTTTTCCCTTGGCAGGTTGTCCAGGCCACAGTGGATGGCTACACATCCAAGACTATATGGGTAACACAGATTGGTCCTGATGGGCTTGGAAAAAATAAAAATAATAAAAAAGAGACAACACAAATTTCAGTCAGTAGAGTTGGGAAATGTGACAGGAAGAATTGGCAGAAGTAGATAAAGAGGATCAAAATATATTGTATGAAATTCTCAGGAAAACTAACAAATATTTATAAAAGCAAAGTGAAATAAAAGTTTCAAGGCTGGAGAGATGTCTCAGTGATTAAGAGCACTGGCTGCTCTTCCAGAGGACCTGGGTTTAATTCCCAGAACCCACATGGCAGCTCACAACTGTCTGTAACTCCAGTTCAGGGGATCTGACACCCTCCCACAGACGTCCATGTAGGCAAAATGGCAAAACACCAATGCACATAAAAATAAGAATAAATAAATCATTTTTTAACAAGAGTAAAGAAGCTTAAATGGAATATGGACTTTAATCTAAAGCATAAATTTCCTGTCTCTTCAAAAGTAAAATAGAAGAAATCCTAGATGAAATCTTGGTATGATTATAGCATTTTAGATACAGACCAAATGGAATAAAGCATTGATTGGTTAGTATTACAATTTGTTTCTAAATTGCCACCCAAGGTGACATGCTAAAGGGCTTATGACCCATTTGGTGTTCCTAGTAGGAGATGATGTAAATCTTAGGATGTGACACCTAGTTGATAGACAGTGGTCATTAATAAGCAAGCCTCTGAACAGTGTGTTCTGTTTCTTTTTGTTCTAGTTCTAGTTCTTGTTTTTCTCCTCCTCCTTCCCTTTCTTCTTGTTCTTGTTCTTTTTTAAAAAAATTAGTCTTTATTGGCACATATTAATTACATATGATAATGGATTTCATTATGGCATCCATACATGTAAATAATGCATTTTGGTCATATTCACTCCCTAGTCCCCTGTTTTGTTCCTTTCCTATTACTGCTATCTCCTCTTCTTCCCAATTAGTCCCCCTTTCATGTTTTTTTAGAGGACCCAATGAGTTCAGTTTATTTATTATGTTTTTATTAATTTA